>VNJQ01002814.1:42204-167644 GCA_008042515.1 Drosophila truncata | reverse complement strand
CTATATCCTATAGCTCTCATAGGAACAATCAGAAAAAAATAAAAAAATTCATAACTTCGCTGTTTTTTAACATATTTTCATCAAATTTGAGATTTGGCCACTTAATATTCTTTCAGAATTTTAGTTTTAATTTCATGAAAATCGGCCGACTATATCCTATAGCTGCCATAGGAACAATCAGGAAAATAATAGAAAATATCCTAACTTCGCTGTTTCTCAACATATTTTCATCAAATTTGAGATTTGGCCACTTAATATTGTTTGAGAATCTTAGTTTTAATTTCATGAAAATTAGGCAACTATATCCTATAGCTGCCATAGGAACAATCAGGGTAATAATAAAAAATTCAGAGTTTCGCTATTTCTCAAAATATTTTAATCAAATTTGGGAATTGGCCTCTTATTATTATTTCAGAATTTCGACTTTAATTTTATAGTTCAATTGCAATCTGCAAGGGTATATAAACTTCGGCGAACCGAAGTTAGCTTCCTTTCTTGTTTTTTTGTCTGTTTCGCGCTTCGTATTGATCTTGGCTTGAGTGCTCACATACACATACACGCACACAAGAAAAACTGTGCGACAGCGGCCAGGGCTCCGTTTTGGGGCTATTTCAGGCTTTTCCCCATTTTTCCACAAACACTTTTCACTGGTCTCGATGTTTTCCCGCAGTTTTATCACCTGCCGCCGTAGTTTTTCCGTTTTTTTCCGATCTCCTGCCGTGAAGATGCTGCGGTTTTTATTTATTGTCTTCGTCGCGCGGCTACGTGGGAGGAAGTGATTTCCAATGACAACCCCGAGAAGCGCTCAGCCATATTGGAAGGCTGCGAGAGAGGCTTAGACTTGTAGGCGAGAGAGACTTATCGGCGAAAGAGCAGATACGGGAAATAACATCCAGTTTCTAAGTGGACCGGAAACGTGATCCAATTTGTATCTGTGTGGGTAGTCGTCTAGCCGCCTGGACTGGAATAACCTGGAAACAAATACTATTTTTCAACAAGAATTTAACAAAGTGTTTAAATATATATTTTAAAGGCATTGAATACATTTTTGTTATATAAATTATTCAATAAAAGATGTTAATTTTACATAATGACGATCACATACTAAACGCCATTGTTGGCCAATTAGCATGCTCTTTGTTCTTCCCTTTCCTCCTTTGATGTTATCTGACAATTGTCAGGCTCGCTTTCACGCCTTCCTCTTTCGCTTTCGCTTTCGCTTTCCCCTCCCCTCTTTCTTTTTGTCCTGTGGCATTTAAATCTCACACCTCGCTCAATTATCGCAAACGAAACTTTTAGCAAAGGAGGGACGGAGAGAAACAGAGAGAGAGAGAGAGAGGAAAGTGGGTGGGAATGAATGAGTTGAAACAACAAAAACGGTCGCTTGGGGACGTTATTTAATTGTGCATTGCATACACAGAGAAAAGCCTAAACTAGAGAAAAATAGAAATAGAAACTAGCTTTTAAATAAAAAAGGTGTGGCCTGGCACTGCTTGATTCGTAACCTGCGCTTGAGCAATTTGTCACGTACGAGCACTTAAAGAGAACAGAGAGGGAAAGGACAGTTGAAAAGGAGGTGGAATTAAGAGTGGAAACCATGAATAAAACTCTGCAATGACAAATGCACTAAAAAAAAAGAATTAACGATACTTTATGCTTAGGATATGGCCTCCTATAGCTCTCTCTTATAGCTGGAAAAATATAAAACAATAACCCAACGATTTATTTCTATCAAAGGTTTAAAAATTATTTAAAGGAACTATAATATTATAATACAGTGAAATATCTTTATTAACATTATATTAGACGTATTTTTCAAAAGTCCTTTCCATTTAATAAAAAGTTTTTCAGTGTACAGCCCCAGGTACTTTGGCTTTGTTGGGTTTTTGGCCCCATGTGTGTGTGTGCCTGTCTTCTAATTATGCATGACATTAAATAAAGTTTAACTCAACAATTACAACTATTTAGAAGCTAATTGTTGCCACCAGTGTTTTATGAGGAAAGTGAAACTTTTTCAGGAGTTGGTATCGTGTAAGATACACCAAGAATAAGTATAATAATGATACATTTTCATATCGAATTCGAACAGATCTTTATCTTTATCGCTCCCCTAATTGAACCCTTCAATTAGATTTGATTTGTTCCCCCAATTGAGACAAAAATATGTACATACGTCATTTTTAAAGCGATCTAAATTGCCGGCACATGCAAGGACATCATCCTTGTCCTTCTGCGTTCTGTATGTCTCACAGTTCAAGTGCCTATTAAATGGCAATTGTGCCGCAAATTGATACGACGTGACTTTTCAAGGAAAAAGAAAGAACTCACTCGAGACGCTCCCCAGGACATCCGCACACACACGCACACACACGCACACATATGCATAATTGAATAACCTTTCCCATATATGCTTTCGTCCTGTATATAAGCCGTTATAAATAGAATCAGAAGTCGAAACCCATTTGGGGTTAAAATACACAAATATAAAAATAATTTCCGCCTGGCAAAGAAAGAAAAGGAATCCTTGCTGGGCGGACACACGTGAGCGCCTGCAGCGACGAAGAATCGAAGATGAGTTTCCAAAGGGGGTTGCTCTCCGGATGGCATTAATGTAAGCGTTAAGTTAAGTGCCACAGGGGAAAAAACAGGACTTGAGAATTTTTGTAAATTGAGAAACACCTGATGTTTTCCAAATTTAAAAAAATATATATTTCCTTAGCTTAAAAAATATAGAATTTAGCTCTAAACTTTCATGCAATTCGATTTATAAAGAGATATTCTTTAATATCCTTTATTAAATCAATTTTTATATATACTATACCATTTTTAGATCATTTTCAAAATGATTTTTGAGTAGATTTCTATTATTTCAAAAAGCTATTGTCATATCTAAATTATTTGCATTTTTATAGTAATACAAGTGGCATTATTTTCAGTTTAAATTAATTTCGGTGCAGTTATAAATACAAAAAAGATTCCAATGCAAAACAATTGAGCGCTCAGCGACACGTGAATTTAATCAGGCAGCCCGCAGGGTCCGAGTCTGATTCCGATTTGAATTCTGTACCAGATTCGGAACCGGATATGTGCGACGGATATAAATAACACATTGATTGCGGCAAATTGCTCCTGCTGCTACTGCTTCTGCTGCTGCTGCTGCTGCCCAACTGAGTCGTTGTCTTTCTAATGGACCAACGCCCACTTGAGGTCGCAGCTCGTTGTCTGTGGCCGGCAGTGCGGTAATGAGTTTCCCCCGGGGTCGCTTCTCCTCAACCGGAAGTGGCTGCACGCGCTGCCAAGACCGACAGAAGCATTAACGCCACGCTGCGCTCAAAAGCAGGCAACAGTGTTTCAATGCGAGGCCGGCATCCTTTGCCCAAGTCAAGTGGTCGGTCAATCGAAGGCTTTGATCGAGTCCTGGGGGTGAAATTGCCATTATTTCTCATTGCAATCATTGTCTTAATACTTACCAATGTGGGGAAGCTCATTATTAATCATTAATATCTCCTCTATCTGAATGCAGAGCTCGAGCTATCCAATGATGACTCAGACATTGATATCGAGGACCGATCCACGCCAGATTCTACGGCTAACGGCTGCCAGCAGGAGCTTCTTCTGGCGCACCACCATCACCACCACAGGCATAGATTCATGCACCACGACGAATCTAGCGCAGAGTCCTGCGGCTCGGCCACACCGCGTCCCGGTTCAGCTTCTGGTTCCGGTGGAGGTGCCGCTGGTGTGAACGTGGGCATGGCCACTGGACTGAGTGCAGCGGCAGCGGCGGCGGCGGGTGTGGCAGCGGGTCTACTTGCGGCGGCTGCCTCCGGCGGAGATGCCAATGGAGGCGGTGCAGGTGCAGGAGGGGGAACAGGAGGAGGAGGCGGCAGTGGCAGCGGTGGCTACGCGGAACACAAGCTGCAGTTAAGCAAGAGCGGACGCAAGCCTCGTCGACGTCGCACTGCCTTCACACACGCCCAGCTGGCCTATTTGGAGCGCAAGTTCCGCTGCCAGAAGTACCTCAGCGTGGCCGATCGCAGCGATGTGGCCGAGACCCTCAATCTGTCCGAGACGCAGGTGAAGACCTGGTACCAGAACCGACGGTGAGTCCTTAATTCATTAATCTTTGGATCTAGAATTATATTTTTTTAAACCATGTTTGCTTTTTGTTTCAACCAACAGCACCAAGTGGAAGCGACAGAATCAACTGCGCCTCGAGCAGCTGCGTCACCAGGCGACTTTGGAGAAGGACTTTGTGGTGCAAGATGGCGGCGGCGGCGGTGGTGGCCCCGGCGGATTGGGGTGCTGTCCCACCGGCTTGAGCAGCTCCTTCAGTGCCGCTGCCGCTGCAGCAGCCGCTGCTGGAAATCCGTGCAATTTTCTCACTTCTGCCGCAGCGGCTGCCATTTTCCGGAACGTAGGCTATGTCCACGGCTGTCCCATGTAGGAGTCGCGCCAGGAAGCAGAGAACCTAACCATTGCCACCTCCCGGAACCACTCCAGCTCCCAGTTAATCCTCCAGTTGCCTCTCTGTACATAATATTCAAATAGGGAAAACCATTTCTGTGCAATAATAATAACCAAACTGATGATAATCGAGATCGATTACGATGACGAAGACGATGAGATGTCGATGTCGATGTCGATGGCGTTGCCAATTCCAGCAGTATTTACCAAGCGTACCCGATATTATTATAAAACATGTATTTAACGATATAATCATAAATTAGGCTTAGTGGAATTAACTGTAATATACATACAACAATCGAAACTTTTTTTTCTGCGCATTCTATGACGGTGTTTTTTTTTTTTTTTTGCCAAAATAAATATTTAATTTCACGCTTCGAGGAGTTTTTATTAAAAAGTGTAATCGATAACTTTGTATTCGTCGATGTCCTATTGGAATTCTTCTCTTCTTTCTTTTTGAACTCTCTTTCCATGCACATGAAAAAGAATACAAAAAGGAGGAAACGAACGAAACAGAACAGTTAAGTGGCCGCTCGCCCATCTGCATTCGGTGAGCTGTAAGCCAATGCTTGAAAATCAACTTGAGCGAATCGCACAAAACGTTATCAATTTGTCGCTATATAGCAAATAACCCGCGACATATGCACCCACATACAGCAGCCTTACATGCCTCTTTGTACGCATACATACATACATATTTATGTATGTACAGCCCATTCCAGTGCCGTATTTTTAAGTAGGAAGACTGAGGAGAAAGAAAGAGACAGGTTGCGGAATGGAAGGAAGGGGGCATGGACCAGCCAACCGGAAAACATGCAACAAATCTGCCTGCAATTATAACGGACCAAAGGAACCCAGACGGCGCATGAGCGAGGGAGTGTGCAAGAGCGGGATGGCACTAGTGCGTCAATGCAACAGAGGCTATGGAAATGCCTTCATATACAGTCTTTATTCGCTAATACAAAACAGAATGCAAAGAAGCAAGTGCAGAAGCAAAACTAATGTTTTTGTGAATTTTATGGTTTCATCTCATATTTTCAAGAATATTTCTAAATTTTGTTTAGGTATATTATACGCAAGAACATTAACTTTTATTTACATAAATATTTCAATACAGAGGCTGTACTGTAGTTACAGCTACATTTTCATGCACATTTAGCTCGCTACACAAAAAGGACGAGAAATGTTTAGCCACAAATTGAATCTGCGGTGAGTGAGTTAACAAGCGCGAGCGAGAGAGAGAGAGAGACGGGCAGACAGAGAAGGACAGAGCGAGTGGTAGACAGCCAGAGATGATGATGATATGGAGGCGGTTGTGGGCGAGCAAGTCAGTGTGGAGTAGTTTTTGAGTGGTGCGGAGCAGAGCAGGACGCTAATTAAAAAGACACTTGAAGGGAGCCACCGGAAACAAACGCAAAGGCAATGGCAATGGCAGAAGTAGAAGTAGAAGCAGATGCACAGGCTGAACAACAAGAGTCAACAAAATAACGGCAGCTAAAGAGAGGCCATAGAAAAATGGCAAAATGGAAGGGCGAAGTGGAAATGGAAAACGAGTTACCGTTACCATGAAATTGTCTATGAAATGTGAGCGTAATTAAATGAATAAAACGCAGCTTCCCACCGCAGCCACTTGCAGATATATACATATATATGTATGTACAATATAGATATAGACTCTGGATTCAGTTTTACATTTCGCTTTAGTTTCTTTTTTTTTTTTGCATTTTCCGCATTTCCACATTCATGCGGTTCATTTGCGCAGCGCAATTGAGATCTCAATTGCATTTTTAATTGGTACATTTTACGCAGGCATCCTTTGAGCACAAAGGATCAGTCTTATCCTTTATCCCCCTTCCTCCCCCCTCTGTGCACATTTTCCTCTTCCTTTTGAGCTGGCTTCCACTTTGATTTGTATTTATTTAATGAGTTATTAATTGCATTAAGCTTTCAGCGTTTGCCAACTTTGCAATTAAAAGCAAAAAACTGAAGAACTTGGTAAAAAGGAGATATAAAAAAAGAGAAAGGGGAAATATCAACTTTTGCCTGAATCAACAAAAAAAAAATAGCATACTTCTCAGCGCTTTCTTTTGATTTTTAGATTTTTAGACTTAATAAATACTAAATAATACTACTAAATACTAAATAATACTACTAAATACTAAATAATACTACTAAATACTAAATAATACTACTAAATACTAACTAAAACTTGAATAATATTACTACAGTGTGATTTCGTTGGAAGCACTTGACTTTGGGTTAGGAGGAGGAAGGACACTGCACCGAAAGTTACTTACTGGCTACGCATTATTTCCCAATTTCGATTTAAATCTATGCCGGAGGGCAGGCTGGCACCAAGGGGGTGGGATCCGGTTTACAGATTCCCGATCCCCAGATCTACCGACCGCAGGCATTATAACAAGGATATTATGAGGGAAAACAGAGGGCGGCGACACGACTCGACACACTTGACTTCAGGTTGAAGGCCAGGGGGAAGGCGACAGCGAAACCAGGGAAGGAAGGAGATGTTTGCCATATTGTGTGAAAATTTGCGTGTTATCCTGCTGCTCCTGATGCTGCTCACTCCCGCTGCCATTGGTGGTTGCTTTCCATTCTGTGATTAAAAAAATGTTTCGTCATTATCCGCTTGGAAAATTGTCACAAATTGTGTTTGTGCCGCGGGCCGTGCCACACTTGCTTCTTGTTTGTCCTCGGATCAGCAGCAGCATCCATCCCGTGCTTCCATATCTGTCATCTTTATCCCTAATTGCCGCATTGTGCCCTCCTGTGACGTCCCATTGTGGTGGCCATCGAACCGCACCGAACCGAACTGCGATGATATCGCCACCCACATCGAACTCAAACAGGTTGGGGCTAGAAGTCCAGGCTCCAAAGGCCGGCTTCCAGCGATCCATCGATCGATCGATCGATCAGTTGCAATCTATTGGACAATCTGCAAACAATGGATAAGTGAGTGGAAATAAAAGTTAAAAATTATTCTTCACAAAAATAATTAAAATTCGCCGACTTGCCTGGATATAATTGTGAATTAGAAAGTGTTTTCCCAGTGACAAAATGTGTGAAATGAAGAGCAAATTGAAAATTGCTTGCTTCGGAACTTATACTTACTTATAAAAACCTGATTTGGTCTACACATATCTAAATATATTGTCTGATTTCCTTCTGTACAATTAATTAAATTAAAATGAAAGAACAGCAACATTTTGTGGTACATTATTTTTTTTTTTTACTCATGCCGGTTATTCATTACAAATTACAAAAGTGTTACAGTTTGTTACGAATTTGTATAGTTCCTTATTTTAATACATTATTTTTGTAATCATGCCGGTTATTCATTACAAATTACAAAAGTGTTACAAGTTGTTACGAATTTGTATAGTTCCTTGTTTTAATACATTATTTTTGTAATCATGCCGGTTATTCATACACATTACAAGTGTTACGAATTTGTATAGTTCCTTGTTTTAATATTTTCGTAACAGTAATCCGATAATGTCTTAAATTATTACAAATTACAAAAGTTGCAGTTTTTTACGAATTTTGTATAGTTCCTTGTTTTGATATTTTCGTAACTGTAATCCGATGTCTTAAATTTAAATTCGTGTTTATTACATGCTATTGGCATTCCTCAGAAATTGAGGCTTGGTTGAATAGCATCAGTATCAGTATCGGGATAATCCGAGAGATTGAATCGTTTTCCATCATACTTGTCGTCATGTCCTCAAGCATGAGAGATATATATATGTTTTCGATGTCCCTAAATCGATGGGTAACTAATATTAGGCATAGGTACGTACTAATAATTGGTTATCCGAATTCATATTTAATTGCTACCATAAACGTGTCGTTTGGCGTTTCCCTTTCCCCCTCGTTGATTAGCAAAGAAAATCCGTCTTTGCTTGGGCGGATTTTCTATATGTTTGCTGCATAGAGTTTTTTTGATTTGATGAAAAGATGACTGGATTTGGCGCTCCTTTTGGTTTTTGATATTCCGTTCCATTCAATTCAATGGTTATTTCATGTGTCGAGCTTATTTCTATTTTATGTTCAGTTCAATGTGTGAATTTGTTCACGATTTTTGTAGTCATTTCGATAATCAAAGAAAATCCGTCTTCGGTTGGGCGGATTTTCTAAATGTTCTGTGGTTCTTATAACATATAATATCCATGTGGTTCTTATAATATATTATATCCATGTAGTTCTTATAATACTAAATAGTGTCTTAGAGTTGCTTAGATTAGAAGAGATCTTTGCTGGCTGGGCTGGATTTGGCACGTCTTTTAGGTCTTTGTTAAATGTCGTTCAATCCAATGATTATTTCATGTTTACTTATATTTCTTTGATTAGATTTCACCCGCTTCATAAATCTAAGAATTTGATCCCGATTTTTGTTGTCTTTTCGATTAGCAAAGAAAATCCGTCTTAGCTGGGCGGATTTTCTATATGTTTGCTATATGGATATGTGGTTCTTAGAATACTATATAGTTGCTTCGATGCGCAGAGAAAATCCTTGTTGTTTGGACGGATTTGGACAGGTCCTTTGTTAAATGTCGCTCAATTCAATGATTATGTTTTCGGTTCGAACCTTGTCAGGTCTTACATCGATAATTGTTCCCTCATTACGCACTTAGACTAGTTTCCTCCGTTTGATATACTTAGTAGCAGAGCGATATTTGTGTTAAGTTGCAAATAACTCCATTATCAGCGATCATCTGCGTTCTGTGATCCATGTGGGTTCCGTGTGTTCATGCGTAGTCATTCGGAAAGGCTTATATCTTCTATTCTAATGCTTATTATTCATAGTAGAATTCCTATATTTAAGGCATATCTTGGCTTCTGTTCAGTTACTTGTCGATATTCGTTCAGGTAACTGCAAATTAAGGCTAATGTCTTCCGAGACGAACTCTTGTAGTCTCGCGGAATGGCTTATGGCTTCTATACTTAATGCTAATTCTTAATTCGTAGAGGTGTTTCCGCAGAAAGGCCGCTTGTCCTTATATTCCGCGTAATGTAGTGTTTGTCCATTGTAATCCAAGACGATTCTTCGATGGGTTCATGGATTTATGAATAATATAAATAAATTGGGGTCCTTACGGAATTCAATTCCGAAATTGAATTGATTTCCAATATTTGTAAATGGTATTACAAGAAATTTTGGAAAAACAAAAGAAAGCCAAAGGCAACAAAGAATCCTTTAACTTGGTCTAATCGCTCACGTTCATGGAGACCTCCAATACCAATGATGGATCGATTTCCGGCAGCTTTGGCTCCATGGAGACCTCCACTACCAATAATGGATCGATATCCGGGACCTTTGACTCTCTGTAATGCATGAGGCGGCCGATTATGGCGTGCAAGGGTGCGCCAAACTGTAAAAAAAAACGAAAGGGAAATATTTAGTAATTTATATTTGAGTTAGTTTTCTCTCCTCACTCACCTTCCCACGGGGTCCACACATTCTGGATGGCAGCTCTTTGGATAAATCGATGCACCAATCAGAGAGAAAAGTGCTGTCTTTGAGCTCAAGCACAAAGAAATTCTCCGGATAGCCCTCTTGCTGCAGATCGTCGTTTTCGCAGCTAAGCAACAGCTCCAACAGCCGGTCCATTGCCTCTAGCATCACGCGCAGCGACTCCATTTTCGCCTGTACGGTCCCAATGGGTAAATCACTGTCATCCGCCATCCAAATGCTGGGTGATGATGGTGGCTTCTTGCGGATGGCTTCGGTCAGTTCTGCTAGATCCCTGAAGCGATGCATGGTTATCTCCAGGGCGGGCAGCTGGCGACCCAGTATATGCCAGTTCAGGCAAACGGCCAAGACCCGGCCGCGATGGCTTATGTCGGCCAGCTTGATGGCCAGTTTGAGTAAGCTCAACTCGCTGTCAACTTCATACTCTGCCAGATTCTCCAGCAGCTTCTCGATGAGTTGGTGCGCCTGGGAGGAATATAAACTTCTTAGTAATTGTTCATATGAAAAGGGAAATATCTTGGAAAATTCTTTAAATTAAATTCTTCCTGCAGTACCAAGCACAAATGCAAATATAGATCCTCACTCCCTCTTGATATTCATACGAAAAACAATACAAACAATAACATTTTCCAATAAAGGGAAGTTCTATGAAAAATATTGAATATCCCATATATAGGTGGGTTTTCTCTGTCATTATTTTGTTTATTATTTGTTAGTTAACCGGAATTAGAAATCTTTTTCTAAGAAAACTCGAAAGGGGAAACTCTCCAAGTTCTTCTTAGGAAATTTATAAAAGCTTTAAAGTTAGGGAATTCGGTAAATTACCATCGCTCATTATTATTTATTTAAGTTACATAAATTTTTATGTTTGGTGTCAGGCAAGTCTTAGGACTGCCTAGTACTGCGCGGTATGCGAAAAATAATAAATCAAAATGTTGTTTATAAACAAACTTACAATCATGGGTGGCACGCAGTCAACAAACTCCAAGAAACGAGACATCAGGCCGCTGCGTTTGTAGCAAAGATCGTCAGTGCTAGAGTCCTTGATCAGTATGAGCATGCAGAGCGCTGAGAATAAAGGTTGGATTCGGTCCAGATCCCAAAATTTGATGCCCCTCATCAATATGCGAAAATGGCGTTCGACCTGCTTTAATTTCCAGTTTAGATTCAGTTTTAAATGTACAAAAGTTAAGGAAATTATGAAATAAACTTACCTCGACCACGTTGCTGGTTGCGCTGAAGTGTCTCAGAAGGCTACCCAGGGTGCTGCTCTGCAGGAAGCTGCGCAGCTTGGCCAGGGTGCAGCCAGGGGGCCGAGAAGGCCCCGGTGTAGTCATCTGAAAGCGAGGAAGAGAGTTTGAGAGAGATATCTTTAATTAATTTGTAAAAAAAAAGGAGAAATTCCAACTGATTTTAAAAAAGTCATTGGTTTGATGTCTTAAGTTAAGGTTTATTTTTTCTACAAACAAACATTCGCATTACTTCCTATGAAACTCTGAACATAAAACCTAACCAAGCGCCTATATTATTATAATCCAAATAACTTCTCAAATTTCGCTGCCGCGACAAATCGACGCATGACGTCCAAGTTTCTGGGATTCGGATGACAAAAAGTTGGACCTAATTGTTGGGTGGACGATATACATACAAACATACATACATATCCGGGGCTCTTGTTTGGGTTATCAATTTGCATACCTTATACGAATGATACACACTCGGCGCCCCATTTGTGTAAACAACAACTTCATTAGCAAACAAAAGGGGGGAGCAGCAGGCAGGCAGGCAGGCAGGCGGGCAGAACCGCCCCCTTTGAATAATACAAATAATCCTAACCCAAAACCGCACAAATCAACGCATAATGATATGAAAATCTGTTGGCTTTTGTCAAAATGCCTGCGGTCACAAAGCCCAAAAAACGGGAAAGTGGAAAAGTGGAAAAGTGTGGGGTGGTGGGTTGGTGGGTTGTACACATTTATGACAACAATTTGCCTTAAATTAGGCGTAAAATGCCCAGATTGGTTACAAGCACAAGCACAAGCGCCTCATCAGGTCCACCCCAAAAATTAAAGGGTAGCTCTTGCCACTTGTCATCGTCATCATTATCGTTCGTCATCGGAAGGGAAGGATTGTTATTATTTGTTGTTTGCCACACAGTCAGACATCCCCGAGGCGAATATCCCCTTAATTGAAACTAAAACGAACTTGTAAGTGTTTCTTTAGCTGACAAAAAAAAATAATGATCACGACTTAGGGATGTTCCACTGTATTTACAACTCGCTAAGCTACTAAGCAAACCCTCGCTAATTGAGCGCTTTTATCGCGGCTAATTTGAAGAGCCAGTAATTTTGTGCCGCATCTAAGGGGAGTTTTGGCCTTTTGCACTTGTCGTCGCCCTCAATCTTTGTGGCTTAATTTTAATATCAGATCAGATTTGTATCCGTATCTGAATCCGCATCTCAAAAATACTGATTTGCATAAGTGCCCCTGTGCTTTTCAACCGGTGTGTGTGTGTGTGTGTGTTCTATGCTGCACTGCTTACTCCGGGGAAACAGAAATGGGGGGGAAAAAGTAAAAGGGAAGTGAGGTTATGTAAGATGCTGCTTGCTCCTCTTTGTAAATACAAATATATGAATAATTAAAAACGGGAACAAATACACACTGACTTGGCTGCGAAAAGTTGTTAATCTTTTCATGCCGGCGCATAATTAAAATATGTGGATATGGAAATTTCAATGGGAATCTCTGTGAATATTTTCAAGCAAATGGGGCAAGCGCTCAAAAAGAAAGAAAAAAAAAACGGTAAAGAGATGACAGAAGGAAAGAAAAGGCCAAGCGGAGAGACACGCACACAAGCAAAGCGCCTCGTTGACTGCAACTTAACAGTTTGCGTGCTGCTGTTATGGCCATCTCGCTTATACCTCTTGCTCTTTTTACCAACAGTGTGTGTGTGTGTTTGTGTGTGAGTGCAAGTAATTGCAAAATATGAATGCATAATGAGCAGATATTTCGCAAGTACGCAAGGAAACTTCAAGCGGCAGTGGGGCGTGGGGGCGTGGCAGGTGCAAAAGGAGCAGGATGAGGAGCAGCAAGAGACGGAGGCTAGATGACTTTTATGCTAAAATGCGCACATCGCGCGTGCATCTGCATTTTGCATAGCCTTTTCGAAAGCAGCGCAAGGACAAACACAGTTACGCACACACACACACACACATACACAGGCGTGCTTTTTGCACTATGAAAACCGTGAAATACAGTAAATATTGAAACGAATGAACTCGTGGGTCATTAAATTACATCATCAAAATTTGTGTGATGAATGAATAATATTTACAGGATATGTAACATCAAAACGTTTAGCTTTTTTGCCATATTAAATGATATAAATCGAGGAATTTGAGTCTGCCTTAAACAATACACACTGTAAATTCGACATCTTGCTGCCAAGCCCTCCTCCAAGAGAGGTTGAAAACGGAACAAAATGTTTGGGGAGCACAGCTCATTAAAATGTCGTTGGCCATTTGCACACACATCTATCAAGATGCCACTAATTTGCAAGGGGATCCTCGAAAGGACCTACTACCTTCGACATCCCTCTAACTCTCCTAACTGCTGCGCTAAATCGTATTTCTCTTACACACACAGTTGGTGCCCGAATCCGGCCGGAGAAGCCCGCCCCTTCATGGCCCACATGGTGCGACCCCAAGGCTTCAGCTTGGAGCAACTGCGTCTGACTTTAGGCCATTCGGCGATCCGTGAGCAGTGCTACTTCATCTATGGCACCAACAACATTCTGGAGGTAAGAGAAGTCAGTCAGTTCTTCTACCTACAAATAATGTTTTCTGACCATTTACAGATCATTGCTGGATTCGACTATCTGCTCAGCCAGGAGGAGATTGAGTTCGGTGCGGACAGGCTGGCTGCGATCCATGTCACCGGAATGATGGTGTATCTGCTGCATCACGAGAATATGGCTGGCACCCAGATGAAGAGGACTCTCTTCATGCAACGTTGTTTCGAGTATCTGGCCTGCACCGAGGAAACCTATGTACGTTCCAGCATAAATCTCTGTTCCTAATACTCGATTCGTGTTTTTTTTTTTATAGGTTCACCACCTGTGCAGCCAGATTCTGGCCCTGTTGGAGGCTAGCGACTCCGAAGTGATGCTAAACCTGATCCTATGCTTCCGCGTAGCCAGCCCCCTGAGTCTGATGGCTCGCGTGGTGGCCAACTGCCTACTGTGGGCCATGTTGGCTCGGCTGACGGATCTGGGTCTGGACTCGCACCGGCTACGCCCGTGCCCAGCCCTGCTTTTGGTTGTTGCCATGGTTAATCCTCGCGTGTACGTGGAGTCTTATATGCATGCTCTCCATCTGGTGGTCCGTCTAATTTCCTGCCTCCTCATCGTGGGACCTCTCGCTGGCAATGGACAGTTGCTCTGTCAGGAGATCGGCGTGCCGCCGGAGCTGCTCGAACTTTCCAAGGAGGATTCGGCCATTTTGTTTCGTTGGCTTACGGCTATCGTTCAAGATTTGCGTCCGCAAATGCTCTCGGGAGATCTGGGGCACCTGGAGGAGCGCCTAGTGCTTCTAGAAGCCATCTGCGAACTTATGCAGATCCTGCACGGCCACCTTATCAAGTGTTATCAAGTTAATAGTACCCTAACCTTAAACGAGGAATTCAATAACGACGGAAATCAAATTTAAAAAAAAATATGCATACATAATTGACAGAGGGTCAAACACGTTTCATTATTAATCATAATCATTTATTATCACACCACTTAATTTTTAAATAAACGCATTAAATGCAATGCACAAGAAACAGATTGAAAAAGCAGACAAATGTGTGCGACTTCTTTTTTATTTTCCCTTCTAGAAGCTTCCAAATTAATTTTTTTGACAAGAACCTGACGTTTCATAGAAATATTTTAGACATTACGAGTGCTTTTTTCTGCAAATAATTGAGTAAACTATAAAATATAGTTTAAAGCTAGTAAATAGCGAATTGAAAAGCGAAAGAAATGTCAAATTGGGAGCTCTCATAAACGATTACAACAAAGTTAAATTTCTAACCTCAAAACACAGAAGGAAAAAATAGAAAGGCAGAAAAAAAATTTTTATAGCAAGAAGAAGCAGATTGGAAAACGCCAGAACATAATTTTTCAGGTTATTTCGTTTCCTTTTGTTAAAAAATCAAAAATATGGTTAAAAACTAGTGTAGATTGTATTAATAATATCAATAGCAGCGAAAAAAATGTATTGCTTTTATATTTAAGGCCGGATGACTGCAGATTTAATATTCTAATCTCAAAGAATGTAGATTTCTTCTTTGAAACTCACGCCATTTTGTAAAATATTATTATAGAGAAAACTTTAATGGCCGCTTTACACAAAAATGGGGGAAATGCTGTCCAAAACTCGTCTAGGTTATATTAATATCAATAGCAGCGAAAGAAATGTATGGTTTTTATATTTCAGGCACGATTACGGCAGATTTAATATTCTAACCTCTAAAGAATGTAGATTTCTCCTTTGAAGCTCATGCCATTTTGAAAAATTTCACTATAGAGAAAACCTTAATGGCCGCTTTACACAAAACTGGGCAAAAATGCGGTCCAAAAATTGTCTAGATTATCTTAATAATATCAATACCAGCGAAAGCAATGTATTCTTTTTATATTTAAGACACGATTACTGCAGATTTAATATTCTAACCTCAAAAAAATGTAATTTCTTCCTCCGTGTAGATTCCTACATAAAAAAACCTCAATGGCCGCCTTTCTTTACTTCACAAACTTTACAAAGAACCGTGTAACTGATTTTAAAAACCAATGCACTGAATACAACTCACCCGTGTTAGTAAGATTTAATGATTTCCCGAAAAATTTAACACCACTTGAAATTTTTTCTTAGAAACGACTGCTCCGAACAGCCTGCGAAAGCGAAATGGGATTGATTGTGCTTTGACTTTGACAGGAAATGAATAGGTCCCAGAGTTGCAAAATTTTGGGGGGAAGGGGCTACCAGATCGCTTCAAAGTATAACAGATTTTTCGATTCTTTCTTCATCTTCTTCTTCTCTTTATTTCCGATTCCTATATTCCATCGATTTAGTTTAAGATCACGTGCTATTTATGGAATTTTGACCAAGCAAGCAGCAAGGCTTTTAATTTTTGGATCTCTAAAAGATTTACCTTACAAATTTGATCAAATATATAATTAAAACAGTAGAGATTATATGAAATCACTGCTTTAAGTGTGATATCTGACTCCGTAAAACAATTAGGCTGCTATCTAAAACAAGATTTAAATTTAAATATATATAAATAAATATTCCATATTGCTTTTAAAGGGATTTCGGTAGCATTTCCCCATTTGTTGAAAATTATACGTTTACACTTTAAGTGTTACATAACCACTAGGTACTTGGGCTTAATGGGCCCGTTTACACTTAAGTGTTATGCTAATTTGAATATCCCATTTACACTCTAGGTTCTATGCTAATTTTATCGATTTCCAGGCCATAAAAACATTTTAATGAACGAAATGAAACATCAGTTAAATTCAAACCTATCAGGAGAAAGTCTTTCACCCCACAGCGTCTTTGATAATAATAAAAAACATACTATATAATTCTTTATTGAAGAATTGTTGATGGGGATGCCTCTGTAGAGCCCAGCTTCTGAAAGAAGCCCTTCCATTACAAGAAACTCGTATTAAGTCTGCTTTAAAGCTAAGCATTTTGATGGCTTTAATGTATTACATTAAAAAAGCTATAGCTTTTGATATAAAATTTAAAATTTTTTGCTCTATATTTAATAGTTTTCTACTAAGCTAAGCGCACTTGGTGACTCCGATTAGCTTGTATGCGTTGGAAGCGTAGCAAGTTTAGATATTCTCCATATCAATCCAAGTTCACTCATCCAAGACCGAGTCCAGCCACTGCTCCACCTCGTTTTTACTGGCCGCAGATGAGGGCGTGGCCGGCTGCACCATTGGCATGGGCATGGGCATGGTTATGGGTCCAATGCCTCCGGAATTTATATCCATTTGTGTATTAGTCATGGCCAACAGCTCATCGAGCTCATCGGGCTCTGCGGGAGCAGCAGAGATTGTAGGTGTCGGTGTGGGGGGAGCTGCCTCTTTAGTGGACTTGGCTGAAGGAGCTCGAGACTTTGCGCCACCGCCATTGGCATCCTGAAGGATGCGCTGCTGATAAACGGCCTCTGCTCGCTCAGCGGCCTCCTCCTGGGCGATAATCTGCTGGCGGGTGAACATACTCGCCGAATAGTCCATGCGCTTGTAAAACGGAATCGTTTGGAGGCCAGCATTGAGTCGGCTGAGGTTCAGGGTGAAGTAACCGCTGGCGGCCTTGGTGTGCAGCTTGGTGTGGCCCTCGGCCACGTTGTTCCACTCGCGCTCGGAGCCGAAGGTGAAGTGGCCTCCGCCCATATTGGGAAACTGCGCCAGTTGCTGGAAATCGCCTGCACGCAGCTGGGCACGGGCATTCTCATCAATGGGTGCCCCGTCCAGGCCCAGCTGCTCCTGATCGATGTCGTCCGTGTCACTGGGCAGGGTATTCAGCAGCTCGCGGTTCCGTTGAGGTGCCAGGACGCTACGTCCAGCGCCGCCAGATTGCCAATTGCCGCGGGGCGGGAATCGTGGCTCGTCACTGGAATCCGCCACATCGACCATGCTGCGCCGTGAGTTCGGCGGTGGCGATCCCGACGATGTGGTCGTAGAGCGTCCCTGGCCCTTTGGCTGGTCCTTTTTGTGGTGATGATTGTACTGCTTCATGTTCCTCCGCTTCCTGCAAGAAGAAAATGTTGATTAAAGAGCAGCCGCTGTGGTTACGTTGCGTGCAACTCAACTCACTCCTTGGATCGATCGTCCTTGCCGGACATTCTGCTGCTGCTTCTGGGGGGTGGCTTGGCTTCCGGGGATGATAAAACGCAGGTGAATTCCGCGACTCTAAATCGGTTTGTTTACACCTTTCGCTCAGTGGTTTGTTGTTGCTGTGCAAGCAGGGTTGCCATCTGTTGTCGGGGAAAACTTAAAAGTTTGTTTTGTCAAATAAAGAAAGACGTAAAATTACCAACAACAAAATAAAAATAAAAGATAAAGATAAATAAGCAAAATCTAAGTGTCTAATCTGAGCTAAATTTATTGCACTATGGAATTTATAAATAAAAAAACGAAATAGAGCGAAAAAGCAGCGACTAAACAACCCTGCAGGAACAGCTGCAAAAAGCTTTAACATGTCTTTCGGGATTTTTCAACAGTCAAGCGACGGTCACACTGCCGCCAATCGCACGTGTTTTTATTTTGTTAAATTCCAAAATTTTATACCTAATTTTCCATCCTCGGTAGCATGGGAAAGAAAAACAAGGGCGCCACGCCCAATCTGGGCCGTCAGTTGATCAAGGATCGGTTCGGTCACACGCCCCGCCGTAAGGTGGACAACGATACAATGGTAAGTGCGTAGAACTGAAAATCAAGTCGCCAAAAACATGAATTTAACGCCTATCCTTGATTAATTTACAGCTGCACACAACCGAGCTGCAGGATGGTTATGACTGGGGTCGCCTCAACCTGTCGTCCGTCACCGAGGAGTCCTCGTTCCAGGCCTTTCTGCGCACCGCCGAGCTGGCCGGCACTGAGTTTCAGGCCGAGAAGCTCAACATTACGTTTGTGAACCCCAAGCAGCGAGTGGGACTGCTGAGCAAGACACAGGAGCAGCGAATGCATCAGAAGCACGACGAGCATCGCGACCAACTGAAGATACCGCGCCGCCCCAAATGGAGCAAGGAGACGAGTGCCGAAGAGCTGGAACGGGCCGAGAACGAGGCCTTTCTCGACTGGCGTCGCGACCTGGCACTCCTGCAGGAGGACGAGGAGATTCTAATGACGCCCTACGAAAAGAACCTGGAGTTCTGGCGCCAACTGTGGCGTGTGGTAGAGCGTTCCGATGTCGTTGTTCAAATCGTGGATGCTCGCAATCCGTTACTCTTCCGCAGCATCGATTTGGAGCGCTACGTCAAGGAGGTGGAGCCCAGCAAGATGAACATGATTCTGGTGAACAAGTCGGATCTGCTGACGGCGGAGCAGCGGCGCCATTGGGCGGAATACTTTGACAGCGAGGGCATCCGAACGGCCTTCTATTCCGCGACTTTGGTCGAGGAAGAGCTAAAGCGGGAGGCGGAGGCGGCACGTCATGACTCCTTCTCGGAGGTGCAGCAATTGCGTGAGGCTGCCGAAGAAATATCCCAATCGCTGGACAAGGTAGAAGATACACTGGAGGCCATCGAACGAAAGTTGAAGGTGGAGACAGAGAAAGAGGAAAAGGAGGAGATGCCGCGTCTGCCGGGCGATAAGAACAGCTCCCGTCTGCTGTCCCGCCTTGAGCTCATCGAGTTCCTACGCCACATATACACTGGGCCACGGCACACGGAACAGCACGTGACCATCGGCATGGTGGGCTATCCCAATGTGGGAAAGAGCAGCACCATAAACTCCCTGATGACCGTTAAGAAGGTCTCCGTATCGGCTACACCCGGCAAGACCAAGCGTTTCCAGACGCTCTTCCTGGACAAGGACATCCTACTCTGTGACTGTCCCGGCCTTGTAATGCCCAGCTTCGTGCTGACCAAGGCGGATATGTTGCTCAATGGCATTCTGCCCATCGATCAGATGCGCGACCATGTCCCCGCTGTCAATCTGCTGTGCGAGCGTATACCCCGACACGTCCTTGAGGACAAGTATGGCATTCTGATAGCCAAGCCGCTGGAAGGAGAGGATATGGAGCGGCCACCGCACTCTGAAGAACTGCTTTTGGCCTATGGATGTGAGTACAAGATGATGATTATCACTGAATTTTCGTTCTGACTTTCCCTCTCTTTCTTTTTCGTTTTTTCGCAGACAATCGTGGCTTTATGACCTCCAACGGACAGCCCGATCAGGCGCGCTCAGCTCGCTACGTGCTCAAGGACTATGTAAATGGGCGACTGCTCTATGCCATGGGTCCGCCATCAGTGCCCCAAGCGGAGTATCACACGTTCCCCGAGCGCCAGCGCAAGGTCATTGAGGAGTCGCAATTACCCAGCCAGCAGCAGCGAGCCATGAGAGTGAGTAATACATTTATTTCGTATTTAAATAGATTATTTTGACATTGATATTGCCCCTTAGATCGACAAGAGCACGTCCAAGGAGCTGGACCAGCAGTTCTTCGACAACAAACCCAACCATGCCCATGTCAAGGGTCGCACTAACTTCCCTCATGTTCGCCTGGCCAATGATGGCTCTTTGGTGGCCAGCACTGATCCAGCGGCAGCAGCGGCTGCGAAACCCTGGCGTCATGTGAAGAAGGAGCGCCGCGAGAAGCTTCGCAAAAAGTTCTCCCACCTGGACGAGCACTGAGTCGGGCGGCCATTCCTTCGACATATATTTATTCTAAAGCCAGGAACTTGTATATTATTAGCATTTAGAGATAGGTAGCTATTAAAGTATACTAAACCCTACATAGAAAAGTCAGGTAATGCTCCGTGGGGGTTGTAAGTAGTCCAAACAAACAGGTTTACAGATAAGCTCTCAAGTCGACGGTCACGTGTCGATAACCCCGCGCCAGTGGGGCCTCAATTGTTAGCTAGCTTGCGGTAGGCATTCATTTCCATGACGCCTCTATTAATACGCACAACATGGAGGCAAAAACAGAGAGCGAGCACTTGGCATCTTGCCTGCTGTGCGGAGCTGATAGCAGCAGCAGCAGCAGCAGCGACGCGCTGCACTTTGATCGCGCCTCGGTCTATGCTCACTGAGATCACTCGGCGGGCGGGCTCTTGTCAGTCTCAATTGCCGAGTCGGTTGGAGGCAATGGCGACCTCCGACGCGAGCTATAGCAACTTCAGGCAGCTGGGCGTTAGACGGCGCCATCTCGGCCTGCTCCACATAGAGTTCCAGCAGCGCTGGAACATTCGCACCATCTATGAACTGATGCGGGTCATGGACATGACCAACGCGGACCCTACCGTCCAGGTGGTGGTGCTATCCGGCGATTTATCCGTGGGACCGCACGATCCTTTGCTGCTGGAGCAGGGAAAGGTGAAAAGGCATCGCCAGTTGCCCATCACAAGGGAGACACAGACTGTGAGCCGTGACGATGCTGAGGATCGGTATATTCACGAAAAGTCGGCCAACTTTGTGATGCGCTCGCTGGCCAAGAAGATGCTGGTGCAGCGCAAGTTGCTGGTGGCCTTGGTCGAGGGACGATGCACTGGGCTGGGCCTTAGCCTATGCAGCCTGTGTGACTTGGTCTATGCCATGGAAGCCGCCGTCTTCCTGCCCGCCTTCTCGCATCTGGATCCCTGCGCTCAGGTCGGCCCCTTTTGGACGCTGCCGCACATCCGTTGGCTGCTCCACCTGGGAGAGCAGGCGGACGCGAAAACTGCACTCCATTGCGGCCTGGTAGCCAGTGTGGTGAGCGAGTCGCAGGAGTTCTGGGACCGTATGGATCAGTATTCGCGTCTGCCGTCGCCTGCGCTGATGGCAACCAAACGGCTTCTGCTCCACCAGTGGCGGCAATCCCTGCTAACCGAGCTGCGACAGGAGGGCACGCCGATGGCAGCACAGGGACGACGACTGGCCAGATCCAAGCTGTAGGAGGGGGAAGTTCATTTAAAAAGAATTTAGAGTAATAAATATAAATATGAAGGTCATAAGTTGCATTTTGAATTTTTCTCTTTACGCGCAAATCGAGTTTTCGATTTAATTTCCAATAATTTAAATCGATGGTAATTTCTGAGTATATCGATGTTCTTGTCTCCGGCCAAAACGGCTGTGGCGATAGATTTTTTTACACTGCATTATTAAACGATTAAAAACATCGATTAAAAGAAGACGAGGACATAAAATGCTTGAAAAACCAGTGATTGCCAAAAGTCATAAATATAATATTAATGCTAAAATATTTTAAAGCCAATTTACATAAATGGCATTTTTCCAAACTTCCACAAATTAAAAATGCAGTCCGCGGGCAAAAATATTTCCTTTCTTTTGCGATAGTCTAACAACAAACGATAAGTGCAGCCATCGATAGGGTCATCGATGTTTTGACAGCTCTAGCTATGTTTTGACAGCTCGGCGTCCATCCCTATATCAAAAGTTCTTTTCCGGTTTCGTTTCCAACCAACAAGGAGGTACTGGGTTTCGTGTCCAACTAAATTTGCGAACATCTCCGCCGCGCAAACCGCTTGCGAGCCCAAACGCGCAAAATATCCGAGTTAATGAACGTTGCAAGCCGATGTCCCGTTAATTTACGTGAAACGGCGCTCGCAAGCGGCTAAAAAGCGCTGGCGAATTTTGTGTTTTCTTTATATATTTTTTTTACTGTGTGAGAAAGTGTTTGTGCCCCAACTAATAATGAAGTATATTGCAGATATTGAACAATGGGCCGTTACTCCCGTGAGTCTGACAACGTGGCCAAGTCCTGCAAGGCGCGCGGACCAAATCTACGTGTGCATTTCAAGGTGAGAATCGTCAGGACGCCCCCTCCCCCACCAATTGTTTGTTGTTGTGTTTGTTGTTTTTTTTTTATGTGTGTGTGGGTAAGAGTGTGCAGCTTTAATCAGTGGATGTCCGCCTCTTCGAGTGGCTTCTCACTTTTGCATCGCTGCTAGAGGAAGAACTCCCCTCAAAAGAGGGGGGAATTGGACGAGTTCATCAGCTGAGCGCTGTCCCCACCACTGGACGCCCTCTTCTAAAATCTCGCTCACAGCTCTATCGTACTTCGTAGCCATTGCCGGCACACATCGTTAACTGGTGGCTGCTCCCCCCCGGCGGACAGCTTCTGTCCAAGATGTGTGCCCAAAACGAATCTCCCAGCCTTGCTAAAACAGAGGCCCGCTGCTTGCCATGAGCGAGTCTCTACCTGTAGCTTGGCACAATGGCTTCCTCCAACGTCTTGTATAGGAATCACGCAAAGAAAGAACACCAAACATTAAGAATCTGATTGTATAAACACGAAAAAGATAATATTATCTGCATTATAGATTAATTATTTGATTAATATAACAGATTTGAGGCAAAGACATTGTAAACATATTAATATTTCAAGTTAAACATTTGTAAACCCACTTTCAAAGCTAAAACTACTTTAATTTATAGACCCTTAATGGTATTTAAACTATAAAATGTATTCTTTATCAAATTCTTTATAACCTTTAAAATTTGTAACCTTTTACGTAGTAGTTTTTTACAGTAGCAACCAAAATTTAGCTGGAAATGAACCATGTGCTTTGTGTGAATCAGTTTTCTCTCGATGCGGGCACAGCTCTTAATTTCGGTGGGTTTCCATATCATGGGACCACCTTATCGAAAGCTGTGCCCAAAGCAAACCCCAACCATTGTAAAACAGCGGCGTGCTGGCCATCAATGCCCGCGTCTCTACCTGAACCTTGGCACAACATACTACCCTGCCATGTGCTTTTTGTGATTTAAGTAATCTGAATGTGTTTCCTATCGTGCTTTCTTTTGTGGGCATAGCTCTTAGTTTCGGTGGCTTCCATGTGATGGGGTTCACCTTTCCAAAAGTTGTGCCCAAAGCAAACTCCAGCCTTTGTAAAACAGCGGCGTGTTGGCCATCAATGCCCGCGTCTCTACCTGAACCTTGGCACAAAATAGTCTACTTCCCTACCCCATTCCCCCCCACAAAACTTGAAAACTCTTAACTAAAGTCATATTTCTTTTACAGAACACACATGAGACCGCTCAGGCCATCAAGCGCATGCCCCTGCGTCGTGCCCAGCGCTACCTGAAGGCCGTCATTGACCAGAAGGAGTGCGTGCCGTTCCGTCGCTTCAACGGTGGCGTCGGCCGTTGCGCCCAGGCCAAGCAGTGGAAGACCACGCAGGGACGCTGGCCCAAGAAGTCCGCCGAGTTCCTTCTGCAGCTGCTGCGCAACGCAGAGGCCAACGCTGATTGCAAGGGTCTGGATGCCGACCGTCTGGTTGTCCATCACATCCAGGTTAACCGTGCCCAGTGCCTGCGTCGCCGCACGTACCGTGCTCATGGTCGCATCAACCCCTACATGTCGTCGCCATGCCACGTCGAGGTGATCCTCACCGAGAAGGAGGAGGTTGTCTCCAAGGCCACCGATGACGAGCCCACAAAGAAGAAGCTGTCCAAGAAGAAGCTGCAGCGCCAGAAGGAGAAGATGTTGCGTTCTGAATAAAATGTGTTCTGGGCGAGAGCCGCCCAAGCCGGTGTCACCTATATATTTGAATGAAGCTCCATCTTTTTTTTTTACATAATATAACTAAAAAGAAAGTTAAATCCTGTATCCTCTCTGTGTGTGTCTTTGTCCTGTATATTGGCTAGGAGAGTTGGATGTGGATAATACAACACAAGCGCGAGACTTGACCACCTGGAAATGTGATGAGTTTTGTTTGGTTTGCAGAGACTACGCTTTGGAGATTCAAATGGAACCAGCTAAGGATTCAAGGAAGGCTTGAAGCTTGTCTACTTTGATTTCTCTTGCTCTGCTCTGGATATTTATTAAGATGGTAGACTTGTTTTAGGCTTAAAGAGGTATTGTTTTAGTCGAAAGCCTTCACAGCCAAGAACTAAGGTACTCAATGAGTATTTCCCTGGTTTACAGTTATTGTTTTGAAGAATGTAGAACAAGCCTTATTCTCTTAAACTGTTCAGATGCTTTATAATTAACCAAATGGGTTCGTGTAGAAGCTAATTGTCCAGCCAAGCTCCCAACAAGACTCTGATTCAGAGCTTCATCCGAAGGCATAGCTTGCAATCGGGCTGTGGGCTTGTTTTGTGTGGCATATTTTTCAGGGCTCAGTTATTACATGATATTATTTAAGAATCTTTGGGAATCTAACTTTGGAGAGAAGCTTAAGCTTCTATGGTGAGTATATTAATATAATTTTTGATTATTAACAATGAAGTTTTAATTTAAATGTATTTATATTTATTTTCCAAATAATTTTATGGAAGCTATAACATCTGGTTGTCCTATTCAGCACGTTGCGATGGAAAAAATATGTTTTCAGATAGCTCTAGAATTGAAAAGCTTGTTTGCTGATGTTCAAGGAATTAAAGGATTGGAAATTAAACTTAAATACTTGATACTTGATGGTTTGTTATTATAATATGTAAATAATATATAAGATATATTATAATATATAAGATATATTATAATATATAAGATATATTATAATATATAAGATATAATATATAGGATATATATTATAAAAGATATATTTTAAAAATACCCACCATTCATACTTACCATACAAAGGATCAAGGATAGCTCCCTTTAAGAGCTGAAATCATACCATATATAAGAAAGTACAAAGCTATTTGAGCTGAAATCTATATCGAAAGGAAATTATATGGAAATACGAAAATGTGAATGCCAAAATCCGAACTTCAGGCCTAACCCTTGTGCTGCTGCTGCTTGTTAATCCCGAATTAATGAGATAAGCCGCCGCCGATTCTTTAGAGTTCATCAATAGTCATATAATTAGTCTTTAAATAAATGAAATCTTCTCATGACACAGCCGCGCATAGATTATCCCACTCGGAGGGGGCCGTGGAACAATGGAACATTCACTTGAACCGCAGCACAATTCCCATCATGGATTTAAAATCAAATAAATTTAGTTAAATCATAAAAATATGCATCATCTATTTGGTCTAAATTAAATAGTGGGAAATATTAAGTCTGCAGAAAGAGAAAACAATGATGAAAGGTGATATTTAAATTTCTAATCCCCATTAATTTGTTTCATTTAGCAAGGAATTTGTTGCGTATGGGAAACTTCCACTGATGGAGGATAACCAGGAGGGGGCAATGGATTTTAATTAAGCAAAATCGTATAACAACGCTGGAGGAATATATAAAATTAGCTGGACACTAACCGCAGTGCATCTTCTTCTTGTTAGTCACTTATTAGCGACCAGGTAACCCAGGTGAATCTTGGACGAAACAATAAAGGGGAACACCAAACCGGTCGAGGAAGTGCCATCAAATTGCCGCGCTCTCTTTTTTCACCGGCATCAAAGGAGATCGTCAGAGGGTTCTTGGCAAAAATCGCGTATACCCTGAAATTTGGCATTAAATTCGACAACGTCGAGTATTTTTAGAGTCCATTCGGAAATTTATTCATGATTCACGTCTAAATTGCAGGTGTCGGGCCAGCAGCATTCCATCGGAACCTGTGCCTGTTGTATGGATTTCGATTTTTTATCTGCTGAGGTCAAGTGTCGGAGAACTGTCGCATTGCACGTGCCCTCATCATCGTCGTCGTTGTCGTTGTCGGTGTCGACGTGGCTTGGGCCGTCCGTTATTATTGGGCTTTGTCCACAAACACACACAGTTAGTCCAAGGATCCGGTTCCACCCAGCGGCACTTAACTGGAGCTGCCAACCGAGCGCTGCCTTGAAAGCGCATGCCCGCTAGCTTGGCTTGTGGGCGTTCAAGCAAAACAAGAACTAAATAGAACCCAGGCTGTGAACAAAGCTACGACTCGAACTTGACACTCCACCGCCGCCGACGAGCCACCGAGCCACCCACTAGCACCGTCACTGACGACGTCACAGCAGTGGAGCTGAGCTGACCAAGAGCGACGAGAAAAAAAATCACCCGAAAGAAACAAACACCTGCAAAAAATCAACCAAAACAAAAAAGCACAAAAAGTCACCATGGAATTGGTAACGAAACTGGTTCCGAGGGGAGGAGGCTGTGTGCAAGATCTGGAGGAGGAGGAGGAGATCCAGGTGAGTCAGCCCAATCTTACTGCACGCACGCATATCTGAGTTTCCTTGGTAATGATAGGCCCGAGAGCAGCAAAACAACAAAAATCCCCCCAAATTGCAGGTCTCTCGGACGTCAGGCATCGCTGGGAACTGGATTTTTGTGGCGATTTAATGTATTCCCCGAAATCAAAGAATCCATCTCAAGAACTTAACCCACTGAAGGCCCAAAAAATATACATTATAACTTTGATTTATAAGAAAAGAAAAAGATTAAAATTCATGATTCTTATAAAGAGGAAAATCTTTCTTTTTTTTTAAAGAAGGATATGTCTTTAACAGGTTAAAGTTTAATGGTTAAGTTTTAAGGGTCAACCAAGGGATCACTGGCAGAACAAGCACCACTCTTTCCTCAGAGTTCAACCATCTCTCAAAAAAAAAAACAAAGAGAGAGTCGGAGACTTTAGCCTGAAGAGACGCTGGAAGCCGGCTTGTTCATAGGGGGGAATCCACCAAAGTCTCAATCTCGATTATGCGTGGATTTTCCATCGTGGCTAACTGGTTTTATTATTATTTTTCTCTGCGATGATTCGCTTGTTTTCGAGAGAGAGAAGAGAAGAGCGCTAGCAAATCTACAAATCTACAAATCTACAAATCTACAAATCTATGGAGATGTGCGGGATCAAGGGCGTCTCATGCTCAAGAAATATATTTATATATGTGCAACTTGTATTATTTGTTAACAAATAGCAAAGTAAGCTTAAAGAATCTCTTTATTATCAAAAAATTGGAGAAGATTTCAAAGAATTTACCCAAAGGAATGCCTTCTTAAATAGTTGTGTTTGTAAGTTTTAAGATCAAAGCCCAAGCAGCTAAATTAAGAGTTTATTAAAATTTTTCCGACAGCTACCATTAATTTTTGCCTGTAGAGACACCACCTGCAGCCAAACCAGAAAAAAAGGAGGCACGGCATCGTATGGCTTGGCTGGGATTAATCAGTCCTTTGTTCCGATCAATGACACTATTTTTGGCCTCAAAGGAGGAGAGATTCTTGACTAAGCAACAACCGCAGCCTCCGAAGAGAGAGCCCTCGCGTATTCTCTTCTCCGACTGCCCTCTCTCGCGAGCGTTTCTTCCGAGCCGAGCTCAACTTTGCATTGTTAGCCGCGCGCGCTGCCAGCGTTTGCGCCGACGCCGGCGTTTGGGCGGTTTTCCTTTTTAAATCGATGGTGGGCACTGTCGTGCTTAGTTCTGTTTGCAAAACCCAGTCAATTGGACGTGCCCAAAAGCCAAATAATCGTGTTTCCAGTGTCCAGTGTCAGAAGAAGTCAGAAAAAGCCTCTGACTTTGACTCAGTCCAGGGCGGACGGAATAGTGTCTTTCCTTCGCCTGTTCCACACCGAAAAATAATTGTTTGTTCAGTGTAAGTGGCTTCGTCGGCGCCGGGAGTAATGCCATTGTGCCATAGTGCCATAGTGCCAGCGTGCTTGTGTGCAAAGAGTATTTGCTTTTTCCTGTCTCGCCGGAGATAACTCTGGCGACATTCTGGGGAATTGGCTAATTGGAAACTTGAGAAAACTGAAACTGAAAACTGAAACTGTCGGAATATTTATTATTAAAAGCGCCCTGGCAGTGTGCTCAATTGCTCGGCGACGCGTGCTTGTGTGCAATTAATTTAAATCCATCGACATCGACATCGGCAACGAGGGGTACCAATAATTCTCTAGAATTCTTAGTGTGTCAGTGCCAAACGCTATCGATCGATCGATGGTCAGAAGAATAACTTGCAGCATTCAGTATTTGCCTTACGACGAGGGGAAAAGTCTATGTCTCAGTGGTTAATCCAGGGAGGGGGAAAAACTGGGGAAAAACCAACGAAACCGCAGACCTTTTAATTAAAAAAAAAAAACAAGATTAAAAGGTGTCCGAGTTACAGGTCTATAAGTAATCTCAAAGGCAGAGACAGAATGCCGGAGAAAAGGTATGTAATGTGAGTGGAGGAGATTGAAGATAGAATATGAATCCTTTTGAAGGTTGAAGGAGTGATCTTACATTATAATATCAAAGATATTAGAGAATTTGATGTACATTTTAGGCTTATGAAAAACTAGCAGAAGAACTAACAGACTTAGGACATTCTAGGGTTATCTTTAATGTTAAATTCTAAAGATGAACCCTAATAATTCTTGGAATCCCTAAGAAAACCAGGAAATTCCTTATAATCCTGCCTTCCCAACCACATCCATGTAAAGTTTAACTAATTTCACGAACCATTAGATTAGTTGTTCTCTTATAAACATTGCAAATCAAAGTGATTATCCACCCAATCTAAAAGTAAATGTATATATAATGATCACACCAACCAGAAAGAAGTGTTAAATACAAACAGCAGTGATTAGGTGTCTAAGTCTTGAAAAATTCGCCATATCATTAATAAGCTCGGCAATAAGCTTCCAAACCTTTCGGGGGGGGGGTGAGTTCGGTAGACAAACCACTTGAGGCACTAACATACAATACATACATAGTAAACCATTAACGTTCGTGTTCTCCAAGCTGATCAATATTGACGCAACTCTGTTGCTGTCAACAAAGTACGGACTACGACTGACTGATGGCATCGCCAGCCACTCCCACGCCGAAAAAAAAGCTAATGAAGCTATCTAATCAGTGAAGAACAGGAAGAGGGGGAAACCCTCTCCCCCCCCCCCAAAGAAAGGGCGAGACAAACTGGAGCATCTCGCAATGTTCTTTGGTCTTTGGTGGAATAAAGTAGCAACACGACAGCAATTTGTTTAAAACGTGTTATATAAATCTGGCATTATCGCCACAGATTGAAAGCACCATTTAAATACGAATTTATTTAGCAAAATTAAAAAAAAAACTCTGGCAATCATTTAATTTCAATTTTGATTTAGACAGCAACACGAATCGTATTTGTATTTCACATTCCCACAACAAAAGCAGCAGAAACTCAACTCGCATCCCGCTGGTGGGCGTCTTCTGAAGCTGGGGGAACGTATGGGGAGGTCGGTCCGATGATCGGTCGATTGGTTGGCTGTGGGCAGTCACGAAGATCCGCGAGATCCAATGCAAAAAAAAAATAGAAAAATAGAAAAATATAGAAATAAATTATGAAGACAAGTTCAAATTGCTAATGAGGAATTGCATAAGTGTCTGAATTTGATTAGCATTCCCTTTTTCTATAGTTAATATATGAGTTTAGTTTTCGAATCGAAACTCCAATTCAATTGGTTGGGTATATTAATGTTCTTAAAATAGTTCCATTACCTTTCCTTCATAAATAGCAAAGGGGAATGGCAAATTGTCGCCGCTGTTACCTAAAACAATTAGAAAGGTCATGCCAGGTGTCGCGGATAAGTCACTTTAATTGATAACTCAAGAAAAAACCTAATTGTTCGATCGCTAATTATGCCGCAAACGTAAATTACATCTCCATTTGTAGGATATATAGACGTACTTTCACTTTTAACAATTTCCGAGCCATAAAAATGGGTTAATTATGGCCCTAAACTACAACAATCACTATCGCTGGAAATTCTAAAAACGATCATTAATTGTAATTAGCAAAGCCACTCAAGAGGACAGATTTGTAATATTGCCTAACCTTTGAGGGGTTAGAGAGGTAACTCCTTAGTCGGTTCCAAAGCACATGCTATATGTGATGAATATATATACATATATTCCCCGCTTGATTTGCATTTGTCGAACAAGCCGAGACGACGTAATTACCCGTAATTCGGGTTATACAGTCCGCCAGTCAGCCAGTCAGTCATCTTTTTCCGAAGTCCGAGAGCAACAATGATGATGATGATAATGATGATCTTGGGACTTGCTTTTGATCGTGTCATGATCCACTGGCTTGACCACCCGGCTTATAATGCCCCGCATTAAATTATATTTCCATACTAAAACTATTCCATCCTCCCTCCCTCAACCGACATCCGAAGGGGGAGGGTAAACCCGATTCCACGTGGCCACGATTTGCAATACATGGCATTTGCATTAGCTTTGATCGGAATCGGAATCGGTGACACCCCCGATCATCAGCACCACCTGCTTCCCAGTTGCCAGGTGCAAGTTTATTACAGAGAACACCTGGCCACCAGTGGGAGCTGATTCACTTCAGTTTAACTCCGACACTGTCATGATTAACGATCTTCCTGTTAGCACGCCCTGATCTCCTCTGATTTAATGTGTCATCTCGGTTAACATTTGCTCCAGTTTCCCCACCCAGGTCCATCCTTATGCAATCCTCAGACACATCCGGCTCTTCGCACCTTGATTATTCCACCATGTGATGACACTTAGCGTCTGGCTAACTGACCACACTCAACCAGATGATGCTGGTAGATGGTTGATGGCTTCATTTTTTTTGTTTGTTTTGGGGTTTGGACCGGAGGGGCGTTACCTGTAGAAACAGCAATGTTCACACCGTTAGATGTCGATGTCAAGGTGGTCACGCAAGCAAGCCTAAGATCTTAGTCAGTCAGTCAGCCACCCACTCTGGCGGCTAAGTAACTGCTAATTGCGGGCAAGACAGACACCTGGCCGAAGTCTGAAGTCTGGTTAATAAATTAACAATATTTATGAACAATTTATTAAAATCAGCATCCAAGAATCAGCGCCACCACCTCTCATAATTGGGGGCCAAGTTGACCTTGGATGCAGCTCAGTCTGGCTAATACAATTGTATAATGTGTGATGTGGAATATGGGCATGCTTGAGTGCCGTTTTCTCTGTCTGTCTGTCTGTCTGTCAACTCTGTTCAAAGTGCTTTTACGACGATGTAAAAGGGGCCTATTAGAGGGGCAAGAGCTAATCGAATCGGAGAGCTAAGCTCCAAGTTATGGGGAGCACAAACACATAGGCAGGGTATCGGGTCTCCTCCCTCTCCTCTCCCTCTCCATTCGAGTCAGCCAAGCCTGACCGTTCTTGGTCTAATCTTGTCACGAACATAGGCCCAGTCTCGATGCTATAATCTCTGACTGACTTTGACATTCTCTCTGAGCTTTCGAGATTCCTATAACTCTCAGTAAATAAAGTCTAGTCCCTTTATGAAGACCAAATTCGTTGCCTTTAAGAGAACTCATTACCAGGCAATGTTTAGGTTATAATTAAATGCAAATCATTGCAGTTTTATGCTTGCAACAATTGCAATTTTGCAATAATTTTATTGCTGCGAGTGCACTTAAATTTAATGCACGAACGAGCTTAGCCAAAGAAAGCCAAGGAGTGGAGATTGCAAGGCTTCCAGTGGGGCAAGAGGAACAAGTCACGTCTATGGGTCTCTGGGTCCGGTTTTGGTCTGCTCTGGCCAGGCCTGGGCCTGGTCTATTACGCGTAACGCCTTGGCATTGAACTAGAAATAGAAAACGAGCTTTACAGCGCACGCACTGACGGATGTAATGCATGGCCAAAGCCAAGGCTAAAAGCTGCCTGCAATACAGTGCGAGTTTGAGTTCAATTTCCATAAGAATCGATTGATCTCAAGCTTCCTAGTCTCTCTGTATATAGCCGGTATACCAATGTCAAGGTCTTGTCTGGGCGTTTCGCTAAGCCGTCACACAATCATATGACCAGCTTCCTACATCGAATCTGCATAAAAGACTCACGTGCCTTAAGCCAAAACGGTGATGATGATGCTCATATTTATGGCTCCCATAACTGTCACTGGCTCTTGGCATGATCAAGGCCAGGAGGGGCTTACAATGGGCCAGACTTTAATGGCTATTATTATTTAAAATTGCACTGAAACGAAAACGAAGCACTCCAAATTTGATTCTCGATCGTGAATCAATCCCTCACACCAGCTTAAATGGTTAATAGAGAATATACTAGACTGAAGTCAATAACAGCACCTGGCTGGAGTCCGAGTATCCGCATTCTTGAGACCTTTGTTCGCCTACCGCATATCCGTCTGTTTGGCGATAATGTTCTCAGCCATTCTTGGGCCTGACCTTGGCGGCTTGACAGCGCAAAACAATTGTAAGACACAGACACAGCCAAAAATAAAAGAAAGACAGCAAAAGCAAATTAACTTGATTGATTAAAGGAATTTGGTATTTGGAGGTAGGCAGAGTCAGAGTCAGCCTAGACCTGTTGCCGGGCTAGAGCTACGCGAAACAGCGATTATTATGAAGCTTGGCTAATGGAAGTTTGCCAAAAAAAAAATTCATTTACCGCCAAAAAGAATGAGGGGGAATTAACCCGAAAATAACAAATTGATTTGGACACTCAAGTCGGTGTACTCCAGAAGATTGAAGAACGCTTCGTAGAATCGTTAGAATACACTCTTTGGATTACATTTATTGTCTATTTGTTAGTTACAATTTTTCGTTGGACTTAACCTAGGCTTTAAACGGATCTCCACATCACGTACACGTAATTGCCTTGACTTTCATTCCGCTGCGAGGGAGAATTATGGGGTATAGTTGTCGTCTCAGGTTCCTTTCGAAATTCCAGTCACGACTACAACACAGATCGGATGCAGGTGACCTGTGGCCATCACTCACTTTCTATGGCAGCTATGGAGACTCATTAATTGAGAGCTCGCAGATTATTTGTCATTATGTCTCGGCGTTTAATTATAATTTTTCCCCGACTGATTGCTCCCCTTTTTGGGGAGGGAAGTACAAATGAGAAAAATGTTCATAGTAACCCACTTGGGGGTTTGTTTATCTTCTTGTTCAGGGGGTATATGGAAATGTCTGAGAGACGACTAATCAGCTCTCCTCTTATCTCTCTCATTGCAGTCGCACAGACACCACACCAACAGTCAACATGATTCCGATTATGGAGAAGCTGAGCGGGTTCTACAACTCGTACGTCCTGGCCATACTCACCATTGGGTATATCCTGGGCGAGCTGGGACACTACCTCATTGGCGTGACCTCCAAGCAGACAGCCATCGAGCTGGACTATGGTGACCATGCCTGCCAGCAGAACACCTCCATGTTCAATCGCCACGAGCTCCCCACCCAGTGCTCGGCGGTGGGCAACGAGTCCAGCTGCTATGCCCTCGACTTCAACGGGACCGGGTACTGCGAGTGGAACTACAATGGCCTGGGCATCGATTACCAGATTCTGGCGGGTCCCACCTTCATCCTGATCTTCACCATTGCCGGCGTCTTCATGGGCTTCGCTGCCGATAAATATAATCGCGTCAAAATGCTGACCGTCTGCACGGTGATCTTTGGCATTGCCATGATTTTGCAGGGCACCGTCAAGGAGTACTGGCAACTGGTGCTCCTGCGCATGGTGATGGCAGCCGGCGAGTCCGGATGCAATCCCCTGGCCACCGGCATCATGTCCGACATCTTTCCCGAGGATAAGCGAGCCCTGGTCATGGCCATCTTCAACTGGGGTATCTACGGTGGCTATGGCATTGCCTTCCCCGTTGGTCGCTACATCACCAAGCTGAACTTCTGGGATCTGGGCTGGCGTGTCTGCTACCTGGGCGCCGGTGTTCTGACGGTGATTGTGGCCGGTTTAACGGGTACTACCCTGCGCGAGCCGGAGAGGAAGGCCATTGGGGAGGGAGACCGTCAGACGGCCAGCGGTAAGCCGGTGAGCCTGTGGCAGGTGATCAAGAGCCCGGCGATGATTATGCTCATGATAGCCGCCTCTATCCGGCACTGCGGTGGCATGACCTTTGCCTACAACGCTGACCTCTACTACAACACCTACTTCCCGGACGTGGATCTCGGCTGGTGGCTGTTCGGTGTCACCATTGGAATCGGCAGTGTGGGTGTCGTTGTCGGTGGCATTGTGTCCGACAAGATTGTTGCCAAGATGGGCATTCGGTCGCGTGCCTTTGTTCTGGCCATCAGCCAGCTGATTGCCACCCTGCCGGCCTTTGGTTCGGTCTACTTCGATCCTCTGTGGGCCATGATCACGCTGGGCCTGAGCTACTTCTTTGCCGAGATGTGGTTCGGCATCGTCTTCGCCATTGTGGTGGAGATCGTACCGCTGCGTGTCCGATCCTCGACCATCGGAGTCTTCCTCTTCGTGATGAACAACATTGGCGGAAATCTGCCCATTCTGGTGGATCCCGTGGCCAAGGTGCTGGGCTACCGCGGTTCAATTATGATCTTCTATGCCGGTTTCTATGGCATCAGTAAGTGAAGATGGCTCTACAATCGAGAGAGAGAGAGAGCATCTAAAGTAATGATTCCCTTTTCCCTCTTCCCAGGTTCAATACTCTTCTTCATCACTTGCTTCCTGCTGGACGGCAAGAGTGCTGAAGACTCGGTGGAGCCGGAGTCTCCGAAGAGCCATCCGGACGCCGTCCTCAATGCCCGTCCCATGCACGGGCACGACAACTCCGTATTCTCCGTGGACGAGACCCTGCCCTCCAACGGACGTCCGGCCCAGCTGCCGCAGCACCTGCAGATGTCCAGCAATGGCTATGACAAGTCTGCTGCCCAGCAGGCTCCATCGGCGCGACAGAACGGTGCCGAGAGCAGTAGACTGTAGATTAGCTGTTAATACTGTGTTTTTTTTTTGTCCTTAAATTGTACTATTAATAATTTTTTTATTTCATTTAATTGTACTTAGTCCTAAGCAAAGGGGTCTCCCCTTACACAACCATCTTAGAGCGATAATTGTGTACTTAATTCTATAGGCGATGCATAGTGTACGTCATCAATAAAGAGCTGTTTTGTTAATTGTAATTAGGTTTAATTTAATTTATTTTCGATAATATCCCAAAGCGACAAGGGTTACTTTATACCGGGAGAAGCTGAAGGAGGCATGCCTCTGAACTCGTTGCGGCAGGGGAGGTTTGTTCTTTTGTCCTCACGATCCTCCCCCCAGTATGAGCATATCGATAGGCTCAAACATCCTATCGATAAATAGGAAGGAAGTTTCGGCACTTTACTTTTTGACAGCAATTTTTCTCTTTCTTCTTTCCAATAAAAGAATTCACAGAATTATTTAACTAGTTCAACCAAACAGTGCTCCTAAAACGTGTTGAAAAAGAACCAGTTGAGAAAAAAAAACCCTTTCGATATACCGATAAGTGCAGAACCATCGTGCCCCCGATCTGCGATATTTGCGGCGAATTCAATTCGATTCCCGTGTCCGTGTGCCCTCGCACACACCAACACTATCTGTGTGGTAACGGGGCTCGGCTGGGTACGAGATTTTTCGCCGGTAGTGGTGCTAAGCGAAAACCGAGAGAGCATAATCGGCGAACATTGTTCGTTCATTTCAACGTCAACTTTTGGAGTGTTCACATCGCGGCTGGCTGGTTTTTTCCAGGCCATCCAAGGGCACGACTCTGAGGATTTCAGCCTAAATACATCGAGACATCTTGGGTAAGCCCCCTGAATATTTAGTTATATAATATAAGTAGCTTAAGATGCGAGTGCTGGTGGCGCACGACGAGTTTCCGTAGTTTTTTTTCGGTACGGACTCAATACGGGGAAATGCGCAGCGTTGCGGCGTGTGCATGTGAGCGTGTGTGCGCATCATGTGTGTGTGTGTGAGCTTTTACGGTAGTGTGTTCGGTCGAGTGTCTGCAATAGTTTCGTGCAGAACTTAACGGGAAGAAGAATCCCATGTCCCATTGTCCAAGGCATATTGATTGTTCAATACATAACGACACTTCAATAGTTGCTAAGGCGGAAAAAGAAAAGGATGCTATAATTATCCTGTAAATTTCTTATTCCAACCGTAAAGAAATGGCGGCAGTGTCATGCTGTGGGCAGCAGTTACACCCTCTTCGAGGATAATATGGATTGTTTTATATAAATGACCATATTTGAAAATAATCTGTTGACAAATAATGTCACGGTACTACCTGGATCTTCCTACATGAAAAAAATCCTAAGAACACTGCGCAGATCGTGGAGGATTGGCAGCTGCAACTATGCTTCCCGCCAATCATTTTCACAATCACAAGCGAACCCATAAAGTAGTATTCCTATGCTTAAAAAGGAGTGGGTTAAAATAACAAGTGATATTTGAAAAATGTTATTTTTTCAATGTCTAGATGACTAGTTCTGTTCGAAAAATAAGTCCCGGTTCGGCATAAATTCGACAGAAATGTACAAAATTCGTACACACATAGCCTATTACCTCCATTAACGAATAAACACGATCTGACAAGATCAGAACCAAACCCGACCGATTGAGAGCCGACGAAGTACTTTATATAATTGTATCATGATTCTATCATGACTTCAGGCTGATAGACTCATGGCTATGATAGCCCAACGCAATATTCACCAAGTTCCTGTGAGAGTCAATAATTGTGCTCGTTGAACTTTGTTTTATTATGCTTCTCAACTCCGTATTCCTTTTTCTTATGCTCTTTACATGCACTTTCGTGAGCTATGTATACATTTTTACTTCTTAATGCTATTCCGTAGGCTAGATAGAGACGACTATATTACTTATGATTCCAACGTAGGCTAGATAGAGACGGTTATATTACTTATGATTCCAACGGGACTTTGATCTTGTGAATCTCTACTACAGTGGGCTTCGTAACAAAATATATGTTATTATATGGTACTGTGTGAGTATCTATCCTGCCACATTCCCTATTTCAATAATATACGGTAAAAGTGCTACGTAAAAAATCGCATGGTAACTTTTGCTACTACCTTTGTTTTTTGTTAAAACTAAAAAAGTTTATGTAGAATAAAAATGGAATTATTGTTTTAAAATAATAACATTTATAGAAAAGGATGCGACATTACTTTTCCTTAAAAGCTATAAGAAGTAAACTTTAGTCCTTCACTTTTAAAGTTATATGATCCGGACCTCGTCTTTCACGAAATGTTTAACATTGGAATTTCGTAGAAGAGAAACCCTTGCTTAAGTCTAAAGCTGTATCGTGTGTGTGTCCGCAAATCTTGGCTTTCCTCTTTGTGCCGTCGTTCGTGTTACACTTATTTATCTACTTCCATGGTTCCACATTCAGACGGCATATACTTATACATATATGCATTTGTTTGGATGATGCATCAGAGCCAGGAAACAGTCCCACGAATCGATTTGATAGCGGAGTATGGCAAAACTATTTGCGCTTCGAGGCCTTTCGATCATCTCCACCTCCTGTGTTCTTTGTTTGTTGTTGGGTGGTTTTTTTCTTTCTTGTCTGCGCCAGCGAGCGGAGCCTCTAAAAACCAAAAACAACACAACAGACGGCAAACGAGCGAACGCGTGAAAACGACATCAAGAAACCTATCTCCGACCGACCGCCCTATGGCACTAATACTGCCACAGGCTCGCTCACTAATACCATTGCAGTGTTACGGCGAATTTCGCCACACTCGTGCCTAGTGATGGTGCTCCGGACTCGGCCTCGGATTGGGACTCAATAATCGCACCATCGAAACCAGCTGGGGACTCTAGTTAGCCTTGATTTTTGTATTTCTGTTGATTAAATAATTACTTCAGGCTGTGCGGAACATTCTGAAAGGTTGTCTTTTTCCGTTTCTTTTCTATTATCCTTAAAAAAAAAAGGAAAGCGAATTGGAAACTAAATTTCGATTCATCGATAGGCAGCTGCACTCGGTGTTCGGCGCCACTCCGTTGTTGCCAATCGAGGAACGACGCTGTTTGTGTGTTCTTGGTCTTAATTTGTATCTTGTGTGCAAACGCGGTACGAAAAGAACTTCAGGATATTAGTGTACCCAACAAAGTGAGTCCGTATGCCGCCTTATTATGATATCCGCGCCCGCTGTCGCCCTTGTTGCTTAGTTGTAGTGTGTCGTTATACGGAAACACGGTGAGTACATCCGAGGGACCTTGAAAAGCAGGGCACCGAACAGCCAAACGAGGAACACCGACACCTACGCCTCTTCCAGGACATCTATTATGACATTGAGCTAATCCCTGTGCCCTCTTTCCCCAACAGCCGCCTTAGAAAAGAGACGCCTACAACGAAGACGACGCTGACGACGACGACGACGCTGCTGACGACGCCGTCACTGGCAGCATGGACGACAGCGGCGAAGATTTGCATGTGATGGGCGTGACCAACCATGAGACCAAAGCCAAGCTCTTGGAGGTTCGCAAGGAAGTGCCCTTCATACGCAGCGTCCGGGAGAGCAACGTTAATTCCCTGTCCAAGGTGCAGTCGCAGCGCTTGCAGGCACTCATTGGACTGTTGGAGCGAGAGTAAGTCGTCCTCACACAGGCTTAGCAAGAGGATACAAATGATTAATAATCACTCCCAAACACACAGGAACGTCTCCCTGCTGACGCTGAACAAAATCGAGAGGATTGTGAAGAAGCTAAAGACAAAGTTCGATCCGGTAAGTTAAGGGATTTAGTGCAGTTTGTCGCTTCATGTGGTAATAATAATCCCTTCCTTCAGAGTTGCGACGATGTCATCGAAATCAGCGATTCAAACGAATCGCCGTCTTCCTCTGCGTTAGCGTCCAAGCCATCAAATGGGCCTAAGCCCAAGTCGTCGGACAAAGCAAAGCCAAGCGAATCCTCTAAGGCGATGCCAGTAACCAAAAATAATCAAGGCCCCACTAAGCCAACTCCAGGGAATGACAAAAAGACAAGCCCAGCTCCATCATCAACGTCTCCAGCTGCAACTCCAGCTGCAAGCATTCCAAAAGCAGCATCGCCAGCTACCCCAGAGCCAGGCGGCGTGCTGGCCGCCATGCAGAAGGCGCGCCTAAAGGAGATCGAAATGCGATCTAGCGCGCAGCAGCAGCAGCAGCAGCAGCAGCAGCAGCAGTTCACCCGCCGTACTGTCAAGGAGACGGCTCCATTTCGTCGCCGTTTGTCCAGTGCTACAGTTAATAAGCCGGATTTTGTGCGTCGCAGCAAAGATAGTAGTGAGCAGCCACCAGTGCTGGATTTAGATACTGTCAGTGTCTCATCCGGATCGGCTGTCAGCGCCTCATCCCCATCGACTGTTAGCATCTCATCCGGATTGACTGTCACCGTATCATCTCCATCGGCTGCTAGTAGCTCATCCCCATCGGCTGTTAGCATCTCATCCCCATCGACTCCTAGTCCGAATAAGCCTCCAGCTCCAGCTCCAGCTCCAGCAAATTCTCTGGAGGAGGCACGCAAGAAATTGGCTGCCTTGCGGGGCGGCGCAGCTCTTGCTACGGGACAGGATCAGTCAGCGATGATGATGACCTCAGCCTTGGCTTCTAATATGTACGATCCTCGTGGCAAGAAACAGACGCCGCTAGTCACCGCCCTGCCCAAGCACAACCATAATACGAGCTCGATTAATGTGGGTAATGTCACGCCGCCGCCTGCACCGCCAATGGTTCGTATAACGTCACCAATACCACCAGCGCCGAGTATGAAGCCGAGCACTTCCTCATGGTTTACATATTCGAACATTCCGGTGGGCAATGTTAGCAAAACGAGTAGCACCACCAGCAGCAGCAGCATAAGCCAGGGGGATGATTTCCCAATAATGTCGCGTTCTTATGGCGATCCCAGGCGATCCTTCAATGGCAACCCAGAGTCAAGAGATCCGCGTGAGAATCGCGATATTCGTGATAGTTGGGATCCCTGGCGAGAGAACACTCACAATCCTCGTGATCCACGCAGCAATCAAGCCTCGCAGCATCGAAGTCATACGCCATCATATTCCGGGGATCCACGTCGTGGCACCGGCACCTATGCCAACATGGATGAAGCTAGCCACTGGCAAAACACCAACAATGGAAATGGAAATGGCAACGGCAACAACAACATGTACTCCAAGCCGAATTGGGGTGCAAATTTGAATGCAAATCATAACAATAATTCCATTCCCGTGACTGGCTTCAATGGCGGGGCCAGTTCAAGGGGTGGATTCCGCGGCGGAAGCCACAACAATCCAATTATGGGCCACTATGGCCCACACAATGGTTCAGGGCCAGAGGCAGGAGGACACCCTAACCATGTACCGCGCACCTATCGCGAGCACAAGCAGGCCAAGGCACGTGCGGATGCGGCAAACAAGGCCAAGTTAGCCGAGGAACTGCGTGCACTGGAGGCGGAGAAGCAACGTCTCCTGAAGGCCGTTGAGAAAGAGACTCAGCAGGACAAGGATAAAGAGGAGGCGGAAGCTGTCACTGCTGAAGGGCCTGCGCCAACACCCGCAGGACCTGTGCCAGAACCCCAACTGGACACCTTGTACCGCAACTCAACGGCCGCCTCTGTGAAGAAGATTGACTTTCGTATACCAAAAAAATCATCCTCTGCTGCGGTTGCCGCCAATCCCAGTTCAGTCAGTGGCTGCGAGGGCAATGTCGATGTTGGCAGCAAATCCTGTGATGCCGGAAAGGATAGCGATAATAATAGCCATAAGAGTAATAATAATAATAATAAGGACAAGAACAAAGACAAGGCCAATGAGAAAAGTAAGGACAAGTCGGAGAGCAAGAAGCATCACAAAAAGGCGGACAAGAAAGGTCACAGCTCCAGCAAGGAGGAGAAAAAGCGCCAGGATAAGGACAAAACCAGGGAAAACGAAAAAAAAGAAAAGAAATCATCTTCGCCGCGCGAAGAATTGGACACGATTAGCATTGCGAGTATTGCAAGTTCAGAGAATGAAAATCTGGAGAACGAGCCGCCTGTCGAGAAGATCTTTTCCAACTCCCCCACTAATGGACCTTCGCCGCCAGCCTTGCTCGAGGAGTCCAGCTTGGACACCATGGCGGCTTCCATGCAGCGTGGCGGCAGGAAGATTCCCACTCTGGTCAATGGTGAAGTAGTCATGGAGAATGGTGTGGAAAATAATAATGATGTGGTGGTGGCCGAAGACATTCTTCGAGTTGGAGAAGCGACGGAGGGAGAGGCGGGAGAGAAAGCAGAGCTACCGAAGCTCTCAAAGATCAAAATCGTCCTCGGTCCCAATGCTCACACTCAGCTGCTTCACAACGAAAGTCCAGCCAAGCCTGTGGCCAGCGAGGATGCCAAGACGACCATTGATTTCAAGGCTTTGGATTTGTTTACGGATAAACACGACGACACGGAAGTGCCTGCTCCGCCGGTGCAAGAGTTGCGACGCATCATGAAGCGCCGCTACTCGATGGTGCCCAAGGCCAGTCAACCGTTGCTGGACAAGTCGGAGATCCTTAACGGCGGCAGTCTGCTGTACGAGGATCTGCAGGAGGAGAAGCGCCAGTCGCAGCGCGCCCGCCACCTGGCACACATATTCGAGAAGACCAGCGACAATTGTCGCATCTCTACGCAAAATATAATAATCGGTAAGCGACGCACTCGCGGCGGCCAGGAGGCGTCCTTTAACGAGGTGCAGCTGAGTCGACGTAGCTTTGGCCTGGGCCAGATCACAAGATCGAGGCGAAACGAGGGGAACAAGGCTACTGCGGCTGCTGAACCATCAAAGGCTGCGGCTCCAGCTGCCCCGCTTAGTGAGCCCTCAAAGGTTGCGGCTCATCCTGCCACTGATGTTGAGCTTAGCAAACTATACGAGGTTACGGAGGCTACAGCTCCAGCTTCAGCTGCTGCCGATGTGGAGCTTAGCGAGCCTTCCACATCGAGCGAAGCTGCCACAAAGAGTGAAGCTGCCACAAAGAGTGAAGCTGTTACAAGGAGTGAAGCTGCCACAAAGAGTGAAGCTGCCACAAGGAGTGAAGCTGCCACCAAGAGTGAAGCTGCCACAAAGAGTGAAGCCACCGCAAGGAGTGAAGCCGCCACAAGGAGTGAAGCTGCCACAAAGAGTGAAGCTGCCACAAGGAGTGAAGCTGCCACAAGTCGCAAGCGCAGCAGGAGCGTGAGGGATGCGGAAGAGGAAGTGGCGACTGTGGCGACTGTGGCGACTGTGGCACCTGTGACGGCTATTGTGGATGATACCCAACGCACAGAACAGCTGCCTCAACCGCCGCCCAAGCGCTTCAAGCGCCGTGCCAAGCGCAACGAGCTGGACAAGCTGAATGAGGACATTGCCCAGATGTATTACGGCGAAGATGTGCTCCGGGCCACTGGCCGTAGGGCGTGTACCCAGCGTTCGCGCACTCCCTCAATGCCACGAATTTCCCCGCCACCCGAGACGAACAGCAGCCGCAGCAGTCGCATGTCCTCACCCATTATCATACGAAATGTGGCCCGTCGGGGCAAGCGTTATCATGGTCCCAGCTCTCTAAATAGCGGCTTGAATCGTGCCAGCATCCAGGCTCCTCAGACTATGCAACGTTGCATGGTTAAAATCCAGCGTAATCCTATCTTGGAGAAAATGGTCAAGGAGAGGCAGGAGAAGCGGCTGAAGGAGGAGGAGGAGAAGCGGCTGAAGGAGGAGGAGGAGAAGAAGGAGGCGGCGGCACCGGCACAGGATCGAGAAAAAACATTAAGACCCGCCAAGCGACGAAAGATCAGCGAGGCAAGCTCAACGGTGTCAACGCTGGAGATTCGCAACGTTAATCCCGATTGGCATGCCACCTCGGCGGCCACCATTACCTGCGTTATTTGCAATGTAAATATCCGAAAGAGTCCGCTCCTGCACTACATCCAGAACCATGGCGAGCACTACGGGGCCCGTTTGCCGCCTGGCATGTTGGACGAACTGCGTGCCGGTCGCAATCAGAGGCCAGACTACAGGATCGCCCAGGGTACTGTGCATATTTATTACTACAAGTGTCCCTTCTGCGTGAAGGTGATCAATATGCGCACCTTGAATCTCTCCGAGCACCTTGTGACGCACACGGGCGAGCGAAGGTATCAGTGCTCGCACTGTCTCATGTCGCTGCATCGCTTGCACATCCTGCAGGAACACATCAAGACCTGTGCTCCCGGTGCCACAGTCATAAAGCATGAAAATTGCGGCGTGTTGCCCATCAGCCTGAATGTGTGTCATCTGTGTGAGTTTGTCCAGGTCAGTGGAGAGCACATGAACTTTCATCTGGTGACACAGCATGGCCTGAAGGAGGAGGAGCTTCAGAATATCGAGCGAGAGCGGGTATTGCTCTGCACCACTGCGGGTGTGCCCAGGGTTTCGTCCTTGGCTGAGGGTCAAAAGATAGTTGATCGTAATCGTAATCAGAAGAATACCCCTAGAGAGACGGTGACAGATCCAAAGCCCAAAACCAAAGGTAAGCAGCAGAAGGCTGGTGGAAAAGGCTCTAAGAAAAAAAGTAAAGAGAAGGACAAGGACAACGATGATGATGATGATGATGATAATAATGTTAATGATGAGGAAGGTCCTAGCACTTCGAAGGCTAGGAAAAAGAAGGCAGCACCCCAAAAGAAGATAATGATTCGATTCCAAAAAAGGAAAAAGAAGTCTTTGCGAACCGTTAAGAGCGAGAAGTTAGATCAGACAGCAGAGCTGGAAGAGCCTAAGGACAATGAGATGGTCTCCCAGGATGAAATATCCCCAGGTGCAAATTCAGAAGCATCTCTAACAGACATTAAAGTTCTGCCACAGCCACCGCCGGAAAAGGAGAAGCTGCTGGTGGTCAACGAGTGCTTGCTGGACCAGGATTTGGATATGGAACTGGAAGAGCTGGCTGAGGAAGAGCAGGCCTTGCAGGACAGAGATCAGAAGGTGGATGTGCATATGGATGTGATTGTGGGTGGTGTAGAAATGGAGAATGGTGATGCCCAGGAACCGGAACCGGAGGAACCCATCAAATCTGAAAAGGCAGCAGCAATGACACCGCCTGAAAAGGCAGCCGCCACTCAACCGCCAAGAACCGCGCTGCTCAATCAGTCAGATCTCGGTCTGTCCGAGCTGGACGCCGATCTACTCGATGGCATTGGCAGCGATGCCTCCGACGTGGACGTTGACTTTGGCAACGACGACGGCGACATTAATATCGAGGAGCCGCTAACCGATGAATGGATTGACCTGGAGACAGCCGAACGCAACCGCAAGGCTTCCTCCAAGAATCCCTTTCAGTCATTTACGCGTTTCTGTTCGCGCCTAAACAAGGGCAATCGGACGGGAAGATCGTGGAACTCGAATGCCAGTGGCAGCAGCAATGATGATGGCACCGATGCACCCGATCCTAGCGAATTAATGCCCCGCATGCGTCCCCTGGAACCTGAGAGCACCAACCAGGAGAAGGAGAAGGAGGTGTCATCGCCCTCACAGGCTGCTGTAAAGCCTTCATCTCCAAAGGCCTTAACCCGCAAGACGCCGCTTAAACGCATCGAGAATGTGGCCTATCGCATCGGTGGCGTTGGCGGAGTGGCTGGCAATTGTGCTGCCTATTATTGCATTTATCCGGGCTGCACCTTTCTCTTCTCCAACGAACTGGAGGGTCTCGAGAATCACTTTGCCCAGGAGCATCCGACGGTGCGTTGGTCTGGCACCTGTGCCATGTGTCCGCGGAGTCGCAAGCATCCCGATTCGGAGTCGCTTAGCATAGCGAATGAGCTGCGTCACATGACAGAGGGTCACATGGCCCAAAGGCGAAGTGTTAATTGCGAAATCATAGAATTGGATTCGCCGCCTGTGGTGGAAATTGAAGCCGAAGCGGAACTGGAAACGGAAGCCGAACCTGCCACCGAAGCTGCTGCTCCGTTGTTTAAGTTGCGTGTACGTCGCTTTACTGGCGATCGCCTGGCGGAGCCACAAACCGAGGAAGAGGGTGGTCAGCCAGCAGCTCAAGAAGCAGCAGTAGCAGCAACTGGCAATCAACCAAATGGTATGCTTAGAGGTCTGTTGCAGGCGGAGCCACGGCCCCCAAACCAAGTGGACTTTAATGCTGCCGGTTTGGGAGAATTCCTCTGTGCAAAGCCCACAACTCCGCCACAGGAGGAGCCACAGGTTATGAGCAACGACAGCAGCGAACAGCCAACGGTTATCAATTATCCAAGTGGCTTGGGTCTGGCCATCAGTCAGGTGTTTAACGGTCCCTCTGTGCCGAGGTATGTCCTGGAAAGTCCAGCAGTAGCAGCAGCAGCAGCAGCATCACCAGCAGGAAACGTTCCTCTCACGTCAAGTGAAAGCCGTGCCCGTCCGGTGGCTGATCGCTTCCGCTGCATGGCCGCCAACTGTGGCTTCTGTGCCCACACCGTGATGTGCATACGAGAGCACATGAAGTTCCATCGCTTCAGCTTCGGCAGCAATGATTATTTGAAGTGTGCCTTTTGTAATCACATTGCCATCGATGTGGATGATTATATACGTCACGGCATCCTTGTCCATAGCCTGGCCTCGAATTCGGATTTGCCTGAAATTCCGGTGGAAACTCCATCTGTCAGCCAGCAGATTCGTGACATGCTCAATCAGCGAGGATCAATCACTGTTCGTTCGCTAGCTGCTCAGAATGCAACGGCTTCAGTGGAGATTTTGCCTGCAAATACAAATAATATGGGAGGAATGGTTGATGCAGAGACCGGAGGTGGAGGAGGAGCATCTACATCAGCAGCTGGACTACAAGATGTCACACTGGCCACAGCAGTCACTGAACTCTTGCGTCCCACCGGCTATAGTGGTGAGTCAAGCAAACCTAAGTTAAGAAGATCAAGTCGAACGAGAATTGCCAGGCGTTTTTATGGTGTGAACCCCTGTTAGTTCTCGACAGAGGATCGTTTTTTCCACTCAAATTGAACCAAATATGAGGCCTTGTTCCATTTACCAATGAAATCGATGATTAGAAATTTGTATAAATCCCAAAAAATGCATAATTTACTATATATTAACTTAAAGACTTGACAGGAAGACCAAGATATTTCAAGAGCTCAACTCTGCGAAGCCTTTTTCCTTCGGAGTTTCCTTTTAAACTTTTATATTCTTCAAAGAAGAACGTACTGCCAAAGAATTACAGCCTGCGGCTTACTATTTCCTATACATTTCAAGATATTTGATATTTTAATGATATAATAAGAGCAAACCTAAATTAGGAAGATCAAGTCGAACGAGAATTGCCAGGCGTTTTTATGGTGTAAACCCCTGTTAGTTCTCGGCAGAGGATCAATCTTTGCATTTAAATAACCAAATATGAGGCCTTATTCCATTTACCAATGAAATCGATGATTAGAAATTTGTATAAATCCCAAAAAATGCATAATTAACTATATATTAACTTAAAGACTTGACAGGAAGACCAAGATATTTCAAGAACTCAACTCTGCGAAGCCTCTTTTCATTTAAACTTTTATATTCTTCAGAAAAGAACGTACTGCCGAAGAATTACAGCATACGGCTTACTATTTCCTACACATTTCAAGCTATTTGATATTTTAATGATATGATAAGAACTTTACTGAAGACGAAACTATTCTATAATTATTCTAAATGATGCCAAAGTTGGATAGATCCATCAAGAAAGTCTTTTCTACTTTCCTTTCCTTTCCTTTCAAGACCTTGTTCCTAATCAAGACTCAACTCCTGTTCCAGAGGATAAACTATACGCTATTTGATATTTTAATATGATAAGAACTTTACTGAAGACGAAACTATTTTATAATTATTCTAAATGATGTGAAAGTTTGCATGATCCATCAAGCAAACATCTACTTTCCTCTCCCATCCAAACCTGGTTCCTAATCAAGACTCAACTCCTGTTCCAGAGGATAAACTATACGCTATTTGATATTTTAATGATATGATAAGAACTTTACTAAAGACGAAACTATTCTAAAATTATTCTAAATGATGTCAAAGTTGGATAGATCCATCAAGCAAGTCTCTTCTACTTTTCCTTTCCTTTCCAAAACCTTGTTCCTAATCAAGACTCAACTCCTGTTCCAGAGGATAAACTCTACGCCTGCCCACAGAAGGGATGCATTGTGCGGCTAACGGAGGAGCAGTTTGTCAACCATGTGCGCTACCATATACGCAGCACCCTCAACCAGGGCAGCGAGCAGGTCAAGTGCAAGTACTGCAGCCAGACAATGTTGCCGCCATCGCTGCGTACCCACCTGCAGCAGGCCCATGCACGCCACAAGCTCTTCTGCAGCATCTGCCTGGCCACGGCGGCCAACAAGAGGCTGATGTTGTATCATATACGCAAGGAGCATAGCCAGGAATTTGAGCTCATCAATCGACAGCTGCAGTTTATTCAATTGCCAACGGAACCGGATACAGCCAAAGTCGGAGGAGGAGGAGGAGCAGGTACCGCTGCCGAGGCATTGGTTGCAGATGTGAATAGCGTTTTCTTGGCAGCCGTTGTCCAGCCATTTGGCAAGCCACAAATGGAAAGATTTCAGCGTCAGATGCTGGAGGAGTTGCTGCTACGCCGGCAGGGCACAAAGACGGTGTACCGCGGCTCTGAGGTGCGTTTGCTGCCGCGAATCTCAGTATTTGGGAATCCCATAAACTGTGCTGAGTGCGAGTTTAGCAGCCCAGTGCGAGCGGCACTCCAGAAGCATCTGTGCGAGCACAGGGAGACGAACGTACGCGAGGCCTACGAAATGGAGGAATGCCTGACTGAAGCGCCACAAGCTGAGGTCGAGGTAGATGTCATAACAGTGGGGGAAAGTTCGCCCACTGTCACTGTCACTGCGCCTGTTGCTGAATCCATTCAAGGTCCAATTGAAGCCCTGGTTAATCCAGCATTAGTTCGGCCACCGGGTATACACAAAGCTGTTGTACCCAAGCTGGTGTACGTGCCGCCGGATCATCGCTATCGTTGCGGCATCGCCACCTGCGTCCGTCTGCTGGCCACAGAACTGGAGCTGCGCAAGCACATGACCCTCGATCATTGCTACAGCGAGGTGACCTTCTGCCATCACTGCAAGGTGCCCATACCGGGACAGAATGGCGTGGATAAGTATCTAACGCACCTGTTGCTGCACAAGCGACACATTTTCCAGTGCGGTGCCTGTGTGCGCTACAACCACAGACGCTCTGCGATCGAGATGCATATCCAGAAACGGCATCCGCTGCACGAAGTGGATGTGGTTGTGCATCGGCACAGTGACGGGCAACTGAATACCGTCGCCCGCTGGCTAAAGACACGTAAGTTGTGATGATAAAGATAATTGAGGAAGATTATAAACCGTTTTCCTTTCTTTTCCAGCCAAAACATCGCGCTCAAACCATTTGGAGTACATTTGTAACCTTTGCCAGTTAACCCTGCCGACTATTGTCCAGATCATGGCCCATGCGGTGGCCGTACACGATCGAAAGTATCAGTATCATTGCCCCTATTGCAGTTTCGGCAACAAGGATGCCCACGAGGTGATCGATCACATCATTGGCAGCCATTCCGGTCAACGGATACAGCCGGTGCAGGTCTTTCAGCAGATTTCGGCCAAGAAGAGCCAGACCCTTGGCCTCTATTGTATTGTTTGCCTGAAGGGAGCGAGCAACTTCCAGAAGATCAGTCAACACTGCGAGGAGCAGCACAAGTCGCGTTTTCAGTGGCGATGCCCGCACTGCGAGTTTGGCCACCAAACGGAGCGCATTGTGATCCAGCACCTCGAGATGTCGCATGCCCAGTTGCTAGGAATGGCGGTACTGCAGTTTGAGCGTGTGACCAACGAAATGCCCGACATTCTTAGCTGGGAATTGGGTCAACCCATTGCAGAGCAAGTGCCGGAGCCTGAAAATGTGGTGGAGCAAGAGCAACAAGTAGCCGAAGAACAGCAGCAGCAGCAGCCGCAGCTGCAGCCGGAGCAGCAGCAACAGCAAACAAGGCAGGCCGAGCTTGTTGTCACCGAAGTGGTGGATCTGCTGGCCTCGGACGACGAGAGGGACGACCAAGAGCTCAGCGAGAGTCAGGAGGAAAGGGTGAGTGCAAATTTTATTATTATTTTCATACATTTTTATATATTTATGGATTTTATTTCCTGCAGAAAATCGTGGAATTTGCCTGCACGCATTGCGGCGAGACAAACAGCAATTTGCAGGATTTGCGCACCCAACACTGGGCTCACGCCCATCCCGATCAGCCCTTCTACTTCCGCGTCCAGCCCCAGCTTCTTTGCTCGGAATGCAAGCGCTACAGAAGCAACGCCAAGACGCTGCGCGACGACCATTTGCTGAAGGTTCACTCCATACGAAATATTGTGGCCTGCGATGTGCGGCGGCCGGAGGAGTGCGCCTACTGTGATTACAAGTATCAAAACTGGCAGGATCTGGCGCAGCACATAAGCAGGGAGGGACATTTGCCCAACGATCTGAAGAACGTGACGGACGACGAGTTGGCCGCGTTGCAGCAACTCAGCGCCAGTGGCGACGGCACTGATGGCTCGAAAAATGAATACTATCAGTGCGATTTGTGCAGCGTAGTGATGCCCACGAAGAGTGCCATTGCCCAGCATGGCAGAGTGGAGCACAACAGGCCTGGGGAGCGCTTCTGCTTCCGCCAGCTGACAACGCCGCTCATCTATCACTGCTTCTTCTGCATGTTTACCTCAGCGGATGAGCTGACAACGCTGCGTCACATGGTGGATCACTACAATCGCTTCCTTTACTGTCACTTTTGTGCAACGCACTTGCCCGTGGGCTTTGATGAGTACATCCAGCATTGCTACTCCTTTCACCGCGAGGATGTCCATCGTTTCCGAGAGCTGCACTCATACGCGGACCTGCGCAAGTTCCTCATTAACGTGCACTATCAGTTCCAAAACGGTCTGATCATCACCAAGAGTAGTTTGCGTTGCACGCGGTTCAATGATGAACGTCCGATGCGGATTCTGTATTCAGAATTGATGGCCAAGGTGCGAAGGCCGCCAATTCGGTTGCACATTAACCTGAAGTCGGTGCAGGGACATCAGTCGGTGCAGGAGCAGCAGCAGCAGACTGTGCAGCAGCAGCAGCCTGTCCGGGAGCAGCAGCAGCCTGTCCGGGAGCAGCAGCAGCCTGTTCAGAGACAGCAGCAGCCTGTGCAGGGACAGCAGCCTGTTCAGAGACAGCTGCCTGTGACAGAGGGACAGCTGCCAAGTACAGCCGCTCAGGCTGCTCCGCCTGCGCGAATAAAACAGCGCCGCAAGACGCTGAACCCCGACGAGCTGCTAAGGTTGTCCAGGCAGAATCAATTGTCGCCTCAACGGCCACGACAGGAACAGCAACAGCAACAGCAACAGCAACAGCAACGAACGCCGCCGGCCATTAGGACGCGTATTGTGACGCCTTTGGCCAAACGGGTCTCAAGCGGCAATGCCACTGCTGCAGCCGTGCCCTCAACTTCAGCTTCAGCTGCTGCAACACAGGTGCCAAGTGCTGCACAGGTGCCACCCCTGGCGAGGATAACCCAGCGACGCAAGACGCTGAACCCCAACGAGCTATTAAGATTTATTTATCAGGATCAACAACAACAACAACAGCCGCAAGCTAACGTAGACAGAAGGCAAATTATTGAACCCGCCACCATATCGACACCAGCTTCAGCTCCAGCTCCAGCTCCAGCTGCTGCTGCTGCTCCACCAGTTGTCAACATGCTGCGCATCGTTAAGCGGCGTAACAGCTACGTGGTCCACACGGGACCCTAAAAAAAGACTAAAAACCAAGCCAATATTATCACCTAAGCGCACTGTTTGTAATCATATTAATTATGTCTCGGCTGCTTTAGTTCCAAACTAATCAGGGGTTCTTTTTTTTTTTTTGTAAGTGTAACCTAATAACGTAGGACACGTAAATATTATTATGATTATGATTATTACTAGATTTGTAAGATGGATGACAAAGAGTTAAGCAGAATGGCCGTGAAGGAGAACCACTTCTTCTAAGTTTTAAAACAAAACAATTTTACAAAACAAAAAACAAACGATTAAACGATTTGAAATAATGAAAGAAGAAAGTCTCTGGCTGCTAGCAGGCACCATTGTGCAGGTACTGGAAGTGGGGCACCAGCTGTCCACGTCTCTGCTGGACGCTGGCACAACGCACAACGTTGTAGAATTCGCAGGGAGTTGCAAAGGTCATGGGCTGACCATTGCGAAGGACACAAACGGGGCGATAGTAGCGTGGACAGCTGTATTCGCAGCTGTCCTCATCCTCATCCTCGTCAATCTCTAGCTCCACGTTGTGGTTATCGTTCTCTTCGTCTTCATAATCATTATCCTCATCGTTGTCCTTGTCCAGCAGCTGCTCGGAGTACTCATAACCACCGGAATCTCCATGGCCCTGGTCATCACGCCAGCTCCATTCCTCGACAATTGTGTGCTCCGTTTGCACCTGCAAACCAGAGCCCAGGCGAACGATTAGCAGGATAAAAAATAAGGCAAATATGAAACGCATATTCCGTTCGTTCGTGTGTGTGTGGCTTTCCTGGCCAAGACCCCTTGAGTTCTGCTGCTTAAATAGACAAAAAATGTGTGTGGCTCAAACAGCAATAGCGGCGGCACTTGTTCAAATAGTTTCCGCTTGGGAATTGTGATAGCAACAACCAACCAACATTCATTAAATATTCAAAAGTGAATCAAGGTCAGTTCTTGGCTGGCAGAGATTAGTCAAAGTGGGTTGCCCCGCCACCAGTACGTGGAATGTATTTTTAGTGGTTAATAAGGCATCGGTTAAACAAGCAGCTATATCTCATCCATGTAGCCCTGCTCGTAGGCATGACGCATCGTCTTGAAGATCTCCTCGTTGGCCACGTCACCGGCTATGTCCAGCGACAGCTGATGGAAGGCCGGGCCATGCATGTCCGTGTCAAAGAGACGCGATAGCTCCGCGCAGTCCGTCTCGCTGCCCAAAAGCCAGGGCATAAAGTGCATGCAGACCATGACGCCATAGAAGGCGTAGCGCTTGAAGTGAGCCAGGAAGCGCTCGAAACTAAGAAGATAAGAGAGGATATTAAACCAAGAGACAGAGAGTATATGCCACTGCCCACCTGTAATCCGCCAGCAATTGCTCCACTCGCTCCTCGCTAAGCTCCTTTTGGTTGCGCCGCAGCACCAGCTCCAGCATTTCAATCATTTTCCGATGGTATTTCCTCAACAGATCCGCGTAGATCTCCTCGCGACCCTCCGACGGCGTGTTCATGTACAAAAAGAAGCTCAAATCAATGGCTGTGGTGCTGAAGCGTAGCTCCTGGAAATCAATGGCACGAATGCCATCAACCTTATCATCGGCGCCATAATGGAAGAGAACATTGTTGCGATTGTAGTCGCCATGCAGGATCGTTGCAAAATAACTATCCGGCTGCTCTTCGTCACGGGAAGTGGTGCGAATTCTTTCCAGGAGGTGCGTGGGATTCGTAAAATACTTTTCACGCAATCGTTCAATGGCAGCAATGAAGCCCTCATTCTTGGCATCCCCTAGGAGTTCTTGCTTCTTCTTGCGGTCGTAAAACTCGTAGAAGCGATCGAAGGCCACGCGATAGAGGACATCGAAGATGGCGCGACCCGAACTGGAAACGAAGGGCATCTCAACGATGCCAGAGCGTAGGCGAGCATGGACCTGTGGCTGCAGGATGCGCGTGGCATAGCCCAAGGCGTGAAAGGGTCCAATCAGACCCACCATGGCCTCCAGCTGATCGCGGCGCAGCGTCAGTCGTGGTCCCAGCTGATAGCCATCGCCCTTGAGATGCTTCAGAGCCAAAACGGATTCGCGACCAGCGCCAAGGCCTAAGAGTTAAGAGAAAGAGATAGAGTTGAGAGAGTATTTTACGTGGGGACTAAAGGAATTCAAAGGACGACCCACCATCGACCTGGCCGAACTTGGCGTAGTAGCAGCGCGGCACCCAGTTGGTCACCACATCGCTGGCCAGGTGGCTCGCCCTTAAAAGGTGCTCGTAGGCGGGCAGGATCTCGGCGTAGGCAAAGATCTCGTTGCCAAACTGAATGTACGAGTTGCTGCTCTCGCGAAACTCCTCCGTGCCCTTCATGAACTTCACCAGCACCACCTCCGTTTGCTTGCGGTCCGCGATGCTCAAATCCAGCTGCACCGTGTACAGAGCGGACATGAAGCCGTCCAGCCCATTGGAGCACTGGACGCTGTGCGTCTCCAGCTCGGCGCCAGAGCCAAAGTACTTGAAAATATCGTACACCAGGTAGCGCTCAATGAAGTCCAACTGCTGCTGCTGCGTCGACATCTTGTCTGCAAACTGGGAGTGGCTGGCGACTGGGGAATTGCACGTAATTAATTGCTCAGTTGATCAGTTTGTTGACCCTCCTCTCCCTCCTTCTGCTGATCACGATTGTTCTTTGTTTTATATCGACGGGCGCACTCGCCAATTAAGCAATCGGTGTGGATCTTGATTAAATGTGTTCGAAATACAAGATCAAGGGACACGTAATCAGACTCCTTCAAGGGTAAAAATAATCTTTACCGGCTTTGCTTCTTGCCTTTTTTGAATTTTTTGGCCATCCAACAGCTGATTGGTGTAACTATCGATATTCGATATCGATATTCCAATGAAATTTATTTTAAATCTACGAAAATTACTTTCATTAAATGTGTTTATTTCTATTGATTAACCTTAATAAAGTTTGGAATTAATATTATAAATAAATAATTGGGATCTGAAAATAAATAAATAAAATAAAGTGTTTTTTGAATTTGAATTCAAATTTGGCGGTTTATTTGAATGCACTTCTCTTTTGCAGTGTGACCATGTCTATATTTCAAAGAAATCCATCCCGGTCTTTACTTCTTTCCCCTCTCCAACAAGCTGTAGTTCAAGCGGCGGCCGCTTGATGGCGTTTCATGTTATCACCCTTTCTAAATATGTTTTCAAATATGAACTTATGTTTTTTCTTTAATTTAAATTCATATATGAACTAATTGTTTTTTTGAATTTGAATTAAAACTTGGCGGTTGACTAGTTGAGTTCTGGATTTCAGATACCAGGCGCACAGAGACAGTAGATTGATGATGAGCAGAAATAATTTATTTTGAGTGGAAATTTTAATGCAGACTTCAAATAAATGGTCAGTCATTAATTATGAATGTAGAATGTAAAATTAAAAACGCAAAACGTAAAATTAATTGTAAAATGTAAATGTAAAATGTAGAATGTAAAATAATAAAAAACTTGAGTCGAAATGAGGTTTTTTGGTGGCAGTATGACCGGTTGGTAAATATAGAAAGAGCGAGAGCTGCGTTTGGGATTATACAAGTAAGTATGAAAGGGTCACACTGTTGCCTATACAATCGATAAGTTGGCGCTCTTTTTGAAAGTAGATTCTGGTTTATATTTAAACATACAATAAATACAAGATCATAAAAGCATAATAGTTTTATGCATAAAATAATAAAAATACAAACCAGGAAACCAAACGTTGCAACCGATTTATTTGATTTAATTCGAAAATTCAAGTTTAGAAATTAGTGTGAGCGTTAAATTTAAAATGTTTATGTAAAATGTAAAACGTAAATTACATGTAAAATGTAAATGTCAAATGTAGAATGTAAAATAAATGTAGAAAGTGGGCGCAAAATGTAAAATTTTGAATGTAAAATGTAGAATGTAAAATGAATTTGACGTAATATAAGTTAGGAAAATTTTTGGTGGGATCGGGCCAACTGCCAGTGATGCGCACTTAGCTATAAAGTTCTGTTGGGACAAAAACGCATCTGACTAACTGCCAGTGATGCTCATTTAGCTATAAAGTTCTGTTGGGACAAAAAGGCATCTTACTAACTGCCAGTGATGCGCATTTAGCTATAAAGTTCTGTTGGGACAAAAACGCATCTGAATAACTGCCAGTGATGCTCATTTAGCTATAACGCTCTGTTGGGACAAAAGGGCATCTCATTAACTGCCAGTGATGCTCATTTAGCTATAACGCTTTGGTGGGACAAAATGCCATCTTCTGATATTTAGAAATTGTAATTGCACTGATCGAGGCCTGGTTTTTCCCTACAACAACAATAAAAGCATTAAGAACAACAACAACTACAACAAAAACATTAAAACTGCCAAATAATGGAGAAATTGGCAATTTCTCATGAAATCTATCCGAGTTTCGAACCATTTAAAATTTAGCTGAGTTTAGAACCGAATGTAGAAAGTACCATTTACATCTGTATGTAGAATATAGAATGTAGAACGAATAAGACGCCTAAACTTTTTAGAAATAAAAATATAAAATAACAATATAAGATGACAACAACAACTCTCCCCATTCAATGTTAATTGTTGTTGTTCTTGTAGGCACAAATCCAGACTCCAATCTGGGCATTTTTATTACAAATTCGTAAATTTTTTGGATTCTACGCTTAGGTAAAATAGTGTGACCAGCATAGAAGTATCAAAAAATTTATTTTTAAAAAATATCGATATATCTGTTTACAAAAATATCATGATAAAAATATTTATTTTTATTAAAAGCATCGATAATATGGATATCGTTATTGATATTTTGGCTGGTCACACTTCGTTTCTATTAGTGATGCAAGTTCGACTGAAAACATCGATATCGATGTCTGTTAATGTTTTTAAAAGAGATCATCGATCCATCGCTTAACATCGGTATATAAAAAACATCGAAAGAACTCGGAAAACATCGATGTTCGATGTATCGATGTTTTCAGCATCACTAGTCCCTATCGGAGTTTTATTTACTTTATTTCGTTAATTTTGTAACCTGTGAAAAGCTCCCGCAACATAATGTGTAAGATTAACCCAACAAACTCGACCCCCCAACAGACTTCCGCCGCCGCGTTAACTTTTAGATTTTGTTTTTATTTAAAAATGTTTAAATTACAAAAAAATTGTATCACAATTAGAATTATTTTCGATTCATCCTTTTGTCGCTGTTGTTTTTGTTGCTTTTATTAGAAATAGTGCTGCAAGTGTTTAATGAAGATTACAATAGATGGTGGCGTGCGCCTCCACTTGGGTCACTTGGGTCAACACACCGCTCTCTCAGTGGGCATGACTCCGCTTGCCTGTAATGGAGGGAGCAGGAATAAGATCCAGGATCGCTGGAGAGTCTAGAAATACTTACGGCCATTGCAGTGACGCCCATAGAAACCCGGATGACACTTGCAGCGCTTCTGGGAGAGGCAGACACCATTCCGGCACTTGCAAATAGAGCGCTGCTTGCGCCCGATCTCGCAGTGATCGCCACGAAGTCCGTTGGGACAGCGGCACTTGTTGTTGCCGATGCAGCGGCCCTCGTTCTTGCAGGGTATCACGCACTTGGCTATAATGATGAGGGATTTTGATTGGGGTGGGGATTAGGATGAGAAATGCTTCATAGAAACTCTATTTACTCACAGTACTCGCAGCGCAGGCCGTAGTAACCCTTGGAGCACTGGCACTTGTCCTTCTGTATGCACTTGCCGCCGTTCTGGCACTTGTCCTTGCAAATACCTGGGGGGAGGCAGGAAAAACGCAAGAAACTATAAAAAAAACTATATCTAAGCCTTTATATATCCTTTTTTATAGCCGCAATGCTGAAAGGACTTCCCCGCCTTTTACCCGCGCGTTGCCTAAGCTCCACGGCAGGAGGAGCAGCCACAGGCACAGGCGCAGCCACATCGCCACTACGTCCACGTCCAAATACCCTCACCGACGAGATAATACGCGTCGATCATGCCGGCGAACTAGGTGCCGATCGTATTTATGCCGGCCAAATGGCAATTCTGGGAAACGGACCCATGGGCAAGACCATTGGCCATATGTGGGAGCAGGAGAAAGAGCACCGTAGGCAGTTCGAGCAGCTCATTCAGCAGCATCGCGTCCGTCCAACGATCATGACGCCGCTATGGAATGTGGCCGGTTTCATGCTGGGCGCCGGAACCGCTTTGATGGGCGAAAAAGCGGCCATGGCTTGTACGGTGGCCGTAGAGACGGTAATTGTGGAGCACTACAACGATCAGCTGCGCCAGATTATGGATTCACCCAACCCGGATAAGGTAAGGCACAAAAACGCATAAGTTGCTTGGAAATTGATTTGAAATCCCTTTTTCAGGAGCTGCTACAGACAATCACCAAATTCCGGGACGAAGAGCAGGAGCATCACGACACCGGCATTGATTGCGGGGCCGAACAGGCGCCCTTTTACCAGGCCATGACCGAGGTGATCAAATTTGGTTGCAAGACGGCCATTGCCATTTCGAAGAAAATCTAGGCTCCGGCAAATCGAAGAATGCCCTTTCTTTTGTAAATACCAAAATAAGGAACAAACGTTCCATTCTGTTCTGTTGTCTCTTCGCCAACGTGTTAAGCATTAAAGATATTGTGTAGGAAAAACGTTTGAGGTGTAAACTTATTGTTAATTTTGATATATCAAAGTTTTAATTGGAAGAATGTTTAATTTATCGGTTTCTGCCCAATTTTATTGGTTTAAATAGAATAGTATGTAATCTCTGTACTCACCGCCTTCGCACTGGGTGCCCTGGTATCCCTCCGGACAGGTACAGACTGAGGGTGCCGTGCAGTTGCCGCCGTTGAGGCACTGCGGAAAGCAAAAGGCCGTCTCACAATACTGGCCCGTATAACCGACGTTGCACTTGCAGATGTGATGCTCATTGCAATACCCGTTCTTGCCGCACTTCAAGCTGCATTCTGGATCGGGAGCTTAAGTTTTTTTAGTTTAGTTCAAACGTTCGCCATATAAATAATACACACATTTAACACTCAGGGAGCACAGAGAGAGAGGGTGCGCGGATACATAGAGTTCAACATGGGAAAGGAATCAAATGCCTCAAATCCCAATGAAGGATTCAAACACAGAGAGAGAAAGATAATCCTTTTGGATGGCTTGAAACTCTGGCAGAACTTTGGCTCAGATCAAAGAGTTATTTAATATTAAAAAGTAGCAGATTTCCCCTTTCTGGATGAGAGGCCTTTGTTGGAAATGGAGGAGGAAAGAAAGAGGGGAAGCTAGACGCGGAAAAGCCGTGAAAAGCGACTACAAGGCGAGGGTAATGGCAAATATAATAAAAAATAAATAATAATAAGATGCGTAACGCCATAATGCCTGCGCGTTACGGATCTTACATGACTATGGAAGGGATTGATAATGGGGGAAAGGGGGAATGGGGCATGCAGGGGCTGGGATCAGGGATGGGGAGGTGTTGTGCACAACAAATTGTAGATGCTAAATTATACAAATTAATAACTAGATAAAAGCATTGCTTAATATTTCATATACACTACCTTGCAAAGTTGTTAGTGAAGTAGGGTTGGAAGCGTCTATATCATACACACCTCTGTGGGCGCATTCCTTTTTGAAGTTGAGGCGTATTGGTGTGCCCGAGAGCGGCTTGTTGTGGCGCGTCTGGATCTTGAGGCCGACGTTGAAGGACGCGGTGCCGGAGCTGTTGCCGGTACAGGGCAGGAATATGCTAAAATCTGTCCACACAAATAATTATCTTGCTCTTTTCATACAATCTCAGGGGTTCTACTCACTCTTCTGCTCCTGCGGTATACGTCCGCTCTTGCGTATGGACAGCGTTGGAGCCTTCAATATGCTGTCGTCCATCGTCTGCAGTCGATCAAAGTCATAGAAGTACTTGCGCCTGGCACCCGACTTCCAGGTGAAATTCACATAATTCACCTCCGATGGTATTACCAGGAAGTTATATAGCGTTGTGTCGCGCAAATCGTTGGTCACCCGCCCATTGTGGATGGCATACAGTTTCTCCGAGTATCCTTGAGGGAAATAAAGAGCTGCAGGACGACAGAAAAATTAGAGAAAATATAATTTAATGTTTGTCTGCTCTCACCGGTTAGCATCTTGAGCTGCTGCTCATTGATCCACAGCGAGATGCCGTTCTCCTCGCGGTTATGCCGGTGGTTACTGTTCCCACTGCCAGTTCCACCTCCACCTCCACCTCCTCCTCCTCCTCCGTTTTGCTGTTTTTTACGCTGACCTCGCCGTGGCTGATGGCTAACAACCAGGCTGCTATCGTTGTCTCCAAAGTTGTCCAGGCCATCGCTAGTGTTGCCATGACTCTCCTCTGAGCTGCCTGAGTCCGCTCTTCTGTTGTTGTTATTATTATTGTTGCGATTGTTGTGGTGCTGGCGACACTCGAGCTGGCCAATGCAGAGTAGCGTGTGCAAGATCAGCACCAGATAGAACCACTTGACCAGGCAACCGAAGCTCTGATGTGTCATATTTCCCCAGCAGCTGCCAAAAGCAAACAGAAAGAAGCAAAAAATCAAGATTTTAATTAAAAAAAGGAAAGAAAAGATTGAGCTATGTGCGACGCCAATCCCAAGTCCCCAGACCCACTTCTGTGCTCAGCGATATCCGTTCCGCGCTCTGCAGTTTGTTTATCTTTGATCATATTTGCAGAACCCCTCGATCGATCTATTTGCGATTCGGTTACGATCCGAGCTGGCTTTATCTATTTGTTAGGGGGAGATGGTATGCGGAATGGGGATTGTTAATTGCGGATTCCTGAAAACACTTCAGATAGCTTAAATGCGTCTTAATAATGAATTAATAAAGCAACCGAGGGATAGGATCTTACTTTATCTTACTGTCCTGAACCTTAGGGAACCCTATTTACATCTAAGAAAGTTTGTAAAGTCAGAGGATTTATTAAAACTGATTTAAAACCAAAGATTTAATACGAAAGCTTATTATTATATTAAATAACTATAAAATTATACAAGAAAGATAATCTCAAAGCTTATAAAATACCCTTTTTAGAGTCGAATATAAAATATAAAGTGTATAAAAACAAAAAGAGAGTGAGGAACAGGCCTCCAGTGTCTCCATTCCTGTGCATCCCCCTGCTCCCATCCGAAGCCAGATCGTGCGAGGGAAGAGACAGCTGCGGGTAAAGCAGGTACAAAGTCGTTAGCACTTTGCCTGGTGTGAAGTTACCCGAAGTCACAGACTCCCAATCTTCCCCAGCTAACCTTGTTACACGGCCAGAAGACAGACGTTTAACAGGGCCAACCAACAAGTGAACGAACAGGAGACTACGAATCTGGCTTTTTCTTGACTTCATCTCAAAATATTATAGAATCTTAACTAAAAACCAGAATATCTAAAATATACCTTCAAATAACCCTGATCTTTATATTCCAAGTGTTCCAGAATCTAGATATTTCATAATACAAGCTTAGGTATTTGGTATATTTAAATATTTAGGATCCTAAACTTATGATCTTTGGCTAAGATCTTATTCTAACTTAAGGTTATAATTAAGGGTTCCTGATCTTTATATTCTAAATGCTCCAAAATCTAGATATTTTATAATACAAGCTTAAGTATTTAGTATATTTAAATATTTAGGATCCTAAACTTATGATCTTTAACTTAGATCTTATCACAAGTTTTGGCTTCCTGAAACTCACAATTTGTAAGCTTAAAGATTGTAATTTTCACATCTTACAAGCTGATATATCCTTTATAATACTTTATTATTCAACTTTGCTATTCAAGATGGAAGATCATGTACCAAACCTAGTTTTTCCGTGCTTAATAGCTATAGCATTGAAGCAAAAAGGTAAAAAAAAAGCTACTTCATGTCTGGATAACTGGCAGCACTGCAGCAAGCAGACTGGACAAGCGATGGATCGCCACTCAACGTTGTCTGACCATCATCACGTATGAATGGTTCGAGTGGAGATCGAGGGATTCAGGAGATCTGGGGAAAGAAACAACAACAACAACGACGACGACAATGATGATGGGTCTGAAAACAAGTTAAGCTGTCTTAATAAGATCAAACATGGCGATTATGAGGAATTACTTGGAGATAATGACATCCGAACGAGAGTCTTGAGTACTCAGATCAGAGATCGGCGCAAAACTCCTCCGCGAAATCCACAAAAACCGAAAAAAAAACGTTTACGTTAAGTGAACTAATTGCTGGGGATCTGGGATTGGGCTGGGTATGGGGATCCCACGGATGCGTAAATTGAATCACTAACTCTGAGGATCGTAGGCGGAAGCACGAAACAACGCAATTTTTGACTATACTAAACATATACTGATGTAGGGATTGTCATATGACAGGTCGTAACCCCAAAAACGGGATTGTGATCATGATCGGGATCAGACCGACACGATTTCCTATAAATACAGCATTCACGATTTGTTTTGAAATTATTTTTATTTCGTGCTAATTAATGCTTGGAGCCAAAAAGCGATAAGCCAGAGGAGTCTAAGCACATGATGTCAACGCCGCATAGATAATCCCACACACACTCTCATGGTCAATCTGGGTTCGAATCAGAGATGGAATTTCCAATGGAATCGCACTTGAATATTATGTGTGACCCCAAAGCCTGACAGAAGGTGTAAGCTTAGTCAGAGGTGGCTTTGCTTTGATTAGGATTATATTTCTATATATTAAAATATCTTTACAATATCAGAGATCTGTTTCAAAGATATTTCAAGATCAGAAAAAAAGAGATGTCCAGAGAAAAAGGTGCAAAAGGGGCAGCATTATTATCAATGTCCATATCAAGACGATGGAATGAAGATGAAGCCATGAACGACGATCCTTAATGTTTGGGGTTCGTTTTACTTTTTTTTTTCTTTCTTTTGCTGTCATTATCTTTGGTGTTGTTGTTGCTGTCGTCAACGATATAATTGCTTCAACTTGAGCAGGGAGACGACAAACGAGAGGAAAAGGGACAGATTAACGTTTTTTAGCGTGAAACGGGGCGATAACAGAAGAAGGAGGAGGAGGAGGAGGAGGAGGAGGGGCCAAAGGTGAAGGAGACACAGGAGGAGGTGCAGTAGCTGCGCTGCTGAAGCAATCAAAGTAGGAACAGCAGCAGCAGCAGCAGCAGCAACAACAATTTGTTAGCTCTTTACGATTATTGCCTTTCTCACACCTTATTACCAAGAAAATAAAGAAGCAGCAACAGCAGCAAATACGCGACGATAAGACGTGAAAAAAAAAACAAAACAAAACAAAACAAAACAAAACGCAAGGCACAACAAAAAGACAACAGCAACATAAACGAGAACAAGAAGCTGCCCCTGGTCAGTGCGAAAGGAAGGGGCGGGGGTCATTTTGGAGTGGTTTGTGGAGAGTGGAATGGGGGAGAGAGGGACAACAACACCAAGTGCTGGAAATCGCACACTCACAGGCACACAGTTGCACACACACACACGCACAGGTGCTGGAAAGTGCAATGGAGTACAAGGGAGGGAGAGGCAAAAGGGACCCATAAACAATTCGTTTAACAAAATTATATGCACTTTGAGAAAAATCTATGAACATATGTTAAAATATTGGATAACCAAGCTAAGAAACTCTTGTAAATAAGAAATATCAACAAAGTCTCTTTGCATTATGAATAATTTATTATACTTTACATTTTCTCTGAGTGTATTTTAAAAGAGTGCAAACAAATTGTTGGCCCGAAAAGAAGTCGTCGGCTAAAAGGATTTCAAATGCACACACACACTCACACACACACAAATACTCCAGAGTGAGACAGAGCGAGCAGCAGAGACAATCGGCAAATGATGATCGGATGAGAAAGGGTGGAGGAGGAGGAGGGGCAAGCCAGGGCAGGGGCAGGAGGCTGGAAGAGTCACTTCCCCGGCTACCGATTTAAATGATGTCCAGTGCAGCACAGCAGCAGCAGCAGCAACAAAAGCAACTACAAAAAGGCAACAAGACGGCACTTGCAGGTCTGTTTGCTTAATGATACAACACTTACACACACACACAATCCCAGGTGAGAGGCTGTGTGTGTGTGTGAAACACCAACAAAAACACCTTGGGCAAATAAGCAGACGACGGATAGTAGGAGACTGGAGACTGGAACGACGAGAAGATACTCTGTCGAATTGGAGAGATACTGAAGATAATAAGACAGCGGGTTTCCATTAATTCCCGTTAAATTACATATATTAATTGTGTATCTTTCAGATGAATACTATCGAAATTATCGAAATATTATCAAGTTATCGAGCAATTGCATTTCAATGTTCATTATAGAGTGTCCTAGTCGTCGTCTCTTAAAAATTAACCAGCGTAACGCATTAATCCTGGCCGCTACTCCTACTAATGATAACGATCACCGATTGAGTGGCAGAGGCTGGCGAAGAAGGAGGAGCGAAGGAGAGCCAGACAACAGGCGGATAACAACGCCTGTCTCCAAGTGGGCTCAAGTGCCTCACTGGTCGCGGAGGTGGAGAAATGGAGGAGTACGGCAGGCGGAGGTGGCAGGAGGCACGCAGACACGCAGGCTGGCTAAAGCGGACAGACGACGCAGAAGCTACTCCAAGAGCCACAAAATTCCAATTCCGATGATGCGATCGTTTCTGTACACGGCCATAGTGTGTGTGTGTGTGTTTGTATGTGTGTTTGTGCAAGGCGGTGAAGTCGAGTGGAGTCAAGCAGAAGGAGTTTTGCACCATTCCACTCCATTACCAGTTCCCCAGTTCCCAAATCGCAGTCTCCAACTTCCAGCTCGGAGCTCAGAGCTCAGAGCTCCCGCCTCCCAGTTGCCAGGAGCCTTGCTTCTCCTCTCCCGAGCTGTGGCAATCAAATGGCCAACGTTGGACAATACTTTCACGCCTTTCGAGCGCGCCAAAACGATCCAACCGAGTATAGGAGGCCTTATAGGCCATGAGGCCGTAGAGATACCCTTTCTTTTTTTTTAGAACTTTACTAGATGTTTTAAATTTGATATATAAAATATTGAAAAAGGTAATTTTCAAATATAAGTGCTTATCTTATTGCTCTGCGTTAAGTTAAAATCAATTATAAACTCTTTTCACTGTTAAAATGCATCAAAATATATGATAATAATTTATATATTCATTAAGAACTATATTAGAGTTTTCAATTTGAAATTTTTAATAAATCTTTATAGTTTTCCAGTCCTTTTTTTCTCAATAGGACTTTTTCCCCGTGCACTTTTCCGTTAAGATCAATCAAATTAACTTGAGCGCTCAATCTCAGAGAATCTCAGCTCCAATTGAAAGGGGGAGGGATATTAATTGAAATTGAACGACGAACAATTACTACATTGATTCGAGAAAGTGTACAAGTGTTTTTTTACTATTAGTTCTTATCGCTAAGTACGCATTGAGCGCGATTTGGGTTGATCACACATGGGTTGGGGTTGGGTTTGGGTCGAAATTCAAATGGGGGGCAAGCTTTTTCGCTCAATTTACCTAAAAACCGGCGGATCCTTTGGATTGGCAGGCTGACTCGGTGGGCAAACAAAACAACAAAAAAACAGGAAACCAAACAAAATTGCGCAGCAAAAAAATACACTATTTTATTTTTCAAATTCTTCTTTAAAGCCTTGCCAAAAAGTTTTACGCGAATCCACTCGCGTCGCGTCGCCAAGTATTTTTGAAAAGCAAACGTGAGATCTTAAGAAATGCGGAAACTTTTAAATCTCATTTAAAATTTAAAACTTTAATATTTTCCCGGAATTTTTCCCGTTTTTGTTTCTATTTTTTTTATTTCAAACGAAATCGGTTCAAACGAAACGAGCCGAGCTCGATCAACAGTACAAAGTTTTGTAGAGCTGCGGATGATGGAGGTGGGTTAAACCACTCACGATAGTATCGATATTTCACGTTTTCCAACTAGCGTGACAGTTCAACTATCGATGAAAGACTCTCGAGTGTTCCTATCCGCTCGTTCCTGATTTAGCCGATATTTTATTTACAACTACCGCTCACCACAGAAAAGTAAATCGCAAAGTCGTACGAATGCATGTAATGAAAGCGAAATATTTATTTTAAGTTCCAATTCAAAGTAAGCCAGATAATTAATTAAATTAACCTAAAAGCCGGTGGCTACCAGGCGATAGTGCAGCGCGATACATCGATAGGCACTTTATCGCTCGCATTTCCATCACAAGCTCTTTTCGGTGTAATCGCAATCCGTTTACTCGTGGCGAAATTTCGCGTTTCGTATTTTCCCCGTAATCTGTCAATTCGCATCGCAAATCAGAGTAAGTACAGTGCAATTGACGCCCCCACCCGCATCCTCTCACGTAACACTTGAATCCTTGCAGATGCCGGGCGTTGAAACGATCAAATCTTCCTGGGCGGATGAGGTGGAGCTGGACTACGGTGGACTGCCGCCGACGACGGAGACCCTGGAGAATGGCCACAAGTACGTCACGGAGTACAAGTACAACAAGGACGACAAGAAGACCAAGGTAGTGCGGACTTACAAGATCTCCAAGCAGGTGGTGCCCAAAACGGTGGCCAAGCGTCGCACCTGGACCAAGTTTGGCGAGTCGAAGAACGACAAACCCGGTCCCAACTCGCAGACGACCATGGTGTCCGAGGAGATTATAATGCAGTTCCTCAACTCCAAGGAAGATGAGAAGGCCAACGATCCGCTGCTGGATCCCACAAAGAACATCGCCAAATGCCGTATCTGCAACGGTGAGCATTGGTCGGTCAACTGTCCCTACAAGGGCACCGCCATGGACACCAATCTCATGGAGAAGAAGGCCTCCGCTGCGGCGGCTGCTGCCGTCGATGCGCCCAAGTCTGGCAAGTATGTGCCGCCGTTCCTTAAGGACAGCCAAAAGGGCGGCATGGGAATGCGCGGACGCGATGATACGGCCGCCATTCGTATATCCAACCTGTCGGAATCGATGACCGAGGCGGATCTGGAGGAGCTGGTGAAGAAGATCGGGCCGCAGAGCAAGATGTACCTGGCCCGCGACAAGAATACCGGCCTTTGCAAGGGCTTCGCCTACGTGCATTTTAAGCAACGGAAGGACGCAGCCGCCGCCATCGAGATCCTTAACGGCCATGGTTACGATCACTTGATCCTTAGCGTCGAATGGTCTAAGCCGCAGAACAATTAATCGTCTAGTTCCGTTCCGCCTTCTCCGCCGCCGCCGCCCCCCTACCCGCGTCTACTGCTTATAGAGAGGAGTTTCGTACGGATGAATCACACACAATATGTCCCTATGCTATAAGTACAACAAGTAAATCTTAAAAATAAAAGCCCCGCCAGGGTCGCCGAAAAACACAAAAACTTATTGCAAATTTTACATATTTTTTAGTCCTTAAATTAATATTTCGTGCACTGTGTCAGGTATATGCTGTAACTCTCTTCACTTATAGGAAATATTGCTACCTCTTTCGTTTTTAATATGAACAAAAGATGAAGTAATGAAATTGAATGTTTAAAATTGGAAGCTTTGTACATCTTAAAAACTAAAAAGTAATTAAAAAACGTGCAAATCGAATTCTCTTATTAAAACCGATTCTGTCTTGCTATATTTTATTTTTAATTATTTATTATTAATTATTTTCTGCGATTTAATTTTTTTAAATTTCATTCCCATCAAATTACTAAATTATATAGCTGCCATAGGAGCAATCGGTCTAGGAAAATTACCATATGTTTGGTGTCTTTTCACTAAAATATTATATATTACATATAAATCTTCACAATTTAAATAAACTAAATAAATGCCGCCTGCATTTGAATCGCATTCATCTGGCAACCCTGCCCAATTGTAAGCCTGGCAACTCTGACACCAAATAAAAACAGAAACCGTGTGTTCTGTATTTGTTTTTGTTTTTGTTTCTTGCTTTTGCTTTCGTGTTTTCTTGTTTTATTTTCTGTGTGTGTTTGTGGTTTGGTCAAGCGATTTGCGTAAATTGTGTTTGTTTTCCTATTCGTTTGGCTAAAAATAGAAAAAGTAGATGCCGCAAAATATTCAAAAGCGTTTGAAACAATATTTTTGAGCTTCCCAGGTGTGCGCTCATTTCAGTTGCCCGTGTGACGGGCCCCCAGGCGAAAGTCCGGTAGCCTAAAAGAGGAATTATCAATGGACAAGCGTCACATGATGTCTATGGCCAGCAGCAGCAGTTCGTCATCGAAGGCGTCAAAGAGTCCTGCTGCTCCGCAGATCAAGCGTGGCCAGCGGATCCTCACCGAGAAGCCATTTGCCTTCGTTTTAAAGTCCAAATATCGCCTGGAGCGATGCGACAACTGTCTGGAGGCGTAAGTTCTATCAGTCTAGCAGCTTCTCTCAAGTTTCATATGCTTCTCCCTTGCAGGACCAAAGTGCTCAAGTGCTCCAACTGCCGCTATGTTTCCTACTGCAATCGTGCCTGCCAGTCGCAGGCCTGGGGCCAGCACAAGCACGAGTGTCCATTTTTAAAGAAGATCCATCCACGTATTGTGCCCGATGCTGCTCGCATGCTGTGCCGCCTGATCCTTCGTCTAGAGCATGGCGGCGACCTCATTCGTGGCTACTACACGGAGCATGGTTCTCGCAAATTCCGGGATTTGATGTCGCGTAAGTAAAAGGAACAAAATACACGATTCATTCAGCTAAAACCTTGTATTTTATTCCAGATTATGCCGAGATCAAGAATGATCCCATGAGGCTGGAGCACTTGGACTCACTGCATGCCGTACTCGAGGACATGATGGCCGAGAGTCCCAGCACGGTGCCAAACAAGACGGAACTAATGAGCATCTACGGTCGAGTAAGTGGACAGACACCTGGCTCAGGAGCGGATTTTTAGGGGATAAATAGATGTAGATGTGACATTTGTAAGCCCTGTGGCCGCTCCTGTTCATCCAAATTGGATAGCAATCAATGCCTCTGCTCTGCTCTGGCGCTCTGCCAGAGCTGCATTCCCCGACAGCTGTTGCTCATCATCCCCTTCCTTCCTTCCCCCTCTTTCACTGCAGCTAATCACCAACGGTTTCAATGTATTGGACGCTGAGATGAACTCCATTGCCACGGCCATCTACTTGGGTGTCTCCATCACGGATCACAGCTGTCAACCGAATGCGGTGGCCACCTTTGAGGGCAGCGAGCTGCATGTCCATGCCATCGAAGATATGGAGTGCCTGGACTGGTCCAAGATCTTCATCAGTTACATTGATTTGCTCAATACCCCAGAGCAGCGGCGGCAGGACCTCAAGGATCACTATTACTTCCTCTGTGTGTGCAGCAAGTGCACAGATGCCAAGGAGTCTAGGGAAATGACGGCTGCCCTTTGCCCGAATCGTAATTGTGGTGTCGGCACCAATGTGGAGCGCACAAACTGCCAGCGCTGCGATGCCGGCATAAGTCCCAAGCTAAGGAATGCCTACAACGAGGCAATGACCCTCACCCGTCACAATCTGGAGTCCATGAAGGATGTGGCCTGTAAGTTTAACTATCACTGGACACAACAATGAATGTAATTCTTCATCTAAATCCCCCTTTAGATTTGGATGTGTGCAAGGTTTGCCTTAGTAAGCAGACGGGCGTACTCCATCCCCTGAATGTGTGGCATGTCAAGACTCTGGATGCCGCCTTTGAGGCTGCCATTGATGTGGGCAAGTGGACGGATGCCTTGGACTATGGCCAGCGCTTGTTGCCCGGCTTTCGGAAGTATCATGGCGCCTGGAATCCGCTACTGGGCCTCTTGCACATGAAACTGGGCAAAATCCAGCTGTTTGAACAGCACGCCAAGGAGGCTCGCCATCATTTGGAGGAGGCACAGCGCATTCTAACCGTCACCCATGGCCGGGACCATCGACTGTTGTCGGAACAGCTTTATCCGCTGCTCCTGCAAGCGCGACACGAGGCCAATAATTAATGAGGTCACCCACAAAGATGTGTTCGATTTGTAAACTTGTATATTCATTCTATATATTATTCATTCATATTCTCTGCTAATTAAAGTAGTAATAATATTTACAATATATCAATTAGTTGGGCGATAATTTATAGCTCTAGCTCCTCCCTAGGATATCTTCGCCATTGCCTGTGCTCTGCGGTTCGTGTCCTGGAACAGCGCCCGAATGAGGTGCCGAATCTCATCCGACTTGTAGTTGGCTGTCAGCGGTCCGGCGCCGTTGCACCACAGCTCTGTGATCTCCTTAAGCGAGGCATTCATGATGGTCTTTAGCTGCTGCAGCTTCATCCACAGGCGCACCTGCAGCACTTCGTGCGGCTCGAGGAATAAAGTTGGTCCTCGTTCCAAAACCAAATCGATTAGATCGCTCAGCTCGGTGGCCATGGTGGCGGATATGTCGCGCAGCGTAAACACACGCTGAATGAGCTCCTCGGCCAAGACATTGATTAGCTCGCAAAAGGTGGCATTGTATACGTTCTCTGCCAGGACATTGGCCCACACATTCTTCAGCAAATCCAGTTGCCGCAGGCACTGACGCACCATTTTCAAGGGGCCCGTGCCCAGCGTGTGCTGGCTCTGGAATTCAAAGCCCTCCATGATCTCCTTAAGAATGGAGATCTGATAATCGATCTGCACACGCAAATAACGCTGGCCGGTGGCCTGCAGGGACTTGGTCACCGCTGGCAGGCTTTTGTATTCCCTGTTGGCCTGCTGTGCCACCCAATGGGTGAGAAACATGCAGTTGTTGTGGAACAACGCCGATTGCTGGGGAATGCTTTCGAGCAGCTTGCGATGCACCAGCGGCACCTGGCCAATGTATGTCTGTAGGAGGCTGGAATTGATCTCCCACAACTGATTGCCGCTCTCAGACTCCATATTAACGTTCTGACGCAATATGCGCTCCATTAGCTTGACGTAGTCCTGGAAAAGAAGAGAAATATGTAGAGAAATGGCTAAAAATTCAAATCAAAAGGGTGAAAATTGCTTTACCTGCGCACTCTTCGAGATCATACAGCGGGGAAAGAGCAGGGGATTGGCGGCCACTTCGGTGGGACCATTGTTAGGCGCCACCAGCATCATTTCCTGCAAATCCCGTTGAGCAATGTCACGCGCGGTCTCCAGAGCGCGACGAAATAGTCGATTGCGATAGTAGGTCGAGAATTTCTCTACAAACTGGGCAAGGTCACGATCCTGAGCGGGATTTATTAGGCTGATGTCGGCCAGGAAGTGCTCAAAGCTGGTCACATCCTCGCACAGTGTGGACGACTGGTATTCCTCCATGGTCTCGGGCACGGCCAACATTAGGCACTCGTCCACCAGCAGCTTAAGCATTCTGTCCTTCACATGCTCCCCAATGATACCAAAGACATTCTGGTCACTGGAAACGCTGATATTGATGCCGCCCAGCGTTTGGAACAGCAGGCGAAAGTGCGCTAGGACATCCTTGTAGTTTGGACGCAGCTGCGTGGCGTTGGGCGACTCCTTGGTGGAGTAGGAGAGTGACAAGTGGTCGTGGCCCTGGTTGTCGGCCGATTCGCTATACTGGACCATTACTGGTCGCAGGATCAGGGGTTCTATGCAGTTTTCCAGCAGGAAATCACAAAGGCGATTGGGGCTGTAGCGCTTTTGGAAGAGCGCCTGCACAATGTCCTGGAGCTGGGCCTCGTCACGGCTAACCTGCAGGGTGACACAGCGCGAGGTGGGAAAGGATTTGCACTGCAGCTGGACCAGGCGATCGAAGCGCTCCTGCAGGTTCTGCTGCAGCAAGTGGGCTTGCACCAGATACTTGACCTGCATGGTCTCGTAGCATTCGAGTTCCTGGAATATGCGCCGAACCTCGGGTGTGGCTGTTACGACTGTTAAAGTAGGAGTTTCGTCGCCATAAATGAGCCCCCGCAGGCGACCCAGCAGATCCTGGAGAAGCATGTAATCGTTGCAACTCTTGGCATCCTCCATCGAGTGGAAGACCTCGTCCACCTTGAGGATGTGATCGCTGACCTCCAGGCCCAGTAGGACCTCGCGCAACTGGCGTCTGCTGGCAGCCATCTTGGCGTTCGCCTCGTCCAGGGCGTCCAGACCCTCGCTGGCGCCCTTCTCCAGCAGATCGCCAACCTCGCGCTTTAGCGATCCAATCTGATCGAGAAAGACGCCCGGCGTGGTGTGATTGGGCATAAACTCTACGTAATTGTCGTCGATATGACGCCGAATGTTCACCTGGAAACGTTCGGTGCGCGTCAGCACATCCGAGATCGTAGTCTTGGTGGCGTCCACGACTGCGAATCCGTTGCCATGGCCGAGGCCGATTTGCAGCTGCCTTATGTCGTTCATTATCGTTGCTCTCAACCGTATAAATAGTCGGTGCAGAATGGAAATTGGTGTGAGAATCCTCAGAAATAAACGATTAATAAATTTACACTCTTTTAAAAGTACCAATACCACCGATAGCACCGATAGCATAGTGCTGGCACCGTGCCTTATCTTGGGCGCCATCGGTAGCAGAAAACAAAGCGTAATTCAAAAATAAAGAAAATATGTAACAGAGTTAAGCTATTAACGGTTGAATTTTCTACCGACTATAAACAATAAAACAATGACTTGTAACGCAAACGCAAAGTTAAATAAATAATTCATATAAAAAATAAGCTAGATCTGCGATAGTCCGTCATAGCTAGTTCAGCGATAGCTGTTATCGATATCTCCCTCTAACTACGCGCGCTACTGGGATGTGGTCACACTGAATCCACCATTTTTCAATTTTGACATTAACTGAAAAAAGCTTGAAGGAGCGACATTTCCGTTTTCATTTATTAACTTCATTTGCAGTTTCATATTAAAGGTAAGTTTTCACTCCTCTTTTTGATGTTTTCTATTGCCTGTGTCCAAGAACGAGTATCCCACCTCGGCCAAGCTGAAATTCATGTAAAAGTTGCTCGGGTTTCTCAGAATTTTTTTTTTTTTTCTAAAATTTTCAACAGAATAAACGAGGTCTTCTTCCCGTTAACTTGTGACAAAACTGATCAAGAAAATGCCTAAGCCAAACAAAAATAAGACCAAGATCTCACTCCCCATCCCGGCGGAGGGAAAGACCGAGGAGGTGCGCGTCGAGGATGTCGGCACCGACAGCGACTCCGACGGCGGCGTACCCGAACTGGAGGGCACTGGAGCAGCAGCCACCAAACAGCTGGGTGGCGGTGACAGCGGTCTACCCATCGAGCTAATAACCAAAGGGAAGCAGTCACGTGGCGAGAAGAAGGCCCGTAAGATGATCCAGAAGCTTGGCCTCAAGCCTATCCAGGGCGTCAATCGCGTCACCATACGCAAGACAAAGAACATCCTGTTCGTGATCAACAATCCGGATGTCTACAAGAATCCGCACACCGACACCTACATTGTCTTTGGCGAGGCCAAAGTTGAGGATCTATCGCAGCAGGCCAAGGTGGCCGCGGCCGAGAAGTTCAAGGCCACGAAGGCTGCTTTTGCTGCCAAGGGCAGCGGTTCCTCAACATCGATGACTCCCATCGCCGAGAAGGATGAAGAAGATGATTTGGATGAAACTGGCATTGATGAGAAGGACATTGAGCTTGTGGTCATGCAGGCGAACACTTCGCGCGCCAAGGCCATCAAGGCGCTGAAGAACAATAGCAACGACATAGTCAATGCCATCATGGAGCTGACCATGCTCTAAAAAGCACGCCAAATGAGCCCCCATTTTGTAGTTTTTAAGCAATCTTACTGATATTGATACCCTATTGATCCAAACGCTGTGCGTGTCCCAATTCACACATTTCTATGTACTTCCCAGGAATTAATGGATCTCAATAAAGGCGGACTCTATTCAGTTGTATATGAGCATTAACTAAAAGGTGTATTTTATTAAATTTGATCATTAATTGGTAACAAAAACATGTTTTGTCATGATTACGAGCGAGACAGACAAACATTGTAGTGTAACTCCTTTCCCACTAGTAAAAAAATAAGCTTTTCTTTCGATTTTCGACATTTTATTATTGTTTTTGTATTTGGTTCTTTTTTCATAACAGTTTAATGTGTGTTTGTGTTTGTGTGTGTGTGTGTGTGTTTTTTGGGCGACTTCCGTTTCCTTCCGTTTCGCCTTTTGGGATTTACGAGGTGATAGCAATGCAAGTGTTTTGCATTTTTTTCTTTTGTTTTTGGGGTGGTGGGCATGGTGTGGTTCTCAAAGCACCAATAACAGTTAAACAGAAAGACAGACAATACAAATTAAAAAAAAAAAAAAGAATGGGAAATAACAATACATAAATAAAACAGAAAGAGAGAGAGATAGTACAGTACGAAAATTTAAGAACAGAAAAATTCGATAGTCCCGCGCACACTCCAAGGACTCTAAGGAATGTGCAGGAGTCGCATCTGGGCTGTGATGGCGAGTAAAGTACATATCGATCATTTTTGCACAGGTAAGTACATTGGATTTCTTCTTGTTTTCCGTTTTGTTTTATCGTTTCTTTGCTTTTGGTGTGAATAAATGGTTCATTCTCAACAGATTATAAATTTACAATACATTAATGTACACGAGTTTTAAATAATAATAATAATAATAATAATATAGTAATAGTAATAATAAATCTACACAATATACATACAATATTCATATTTATATATATATAAATATAGCGCATTCTTCACTACAGACTATACAAAAAAAATAATAATAATAATATGTATAATGAAAGTTACACTTAATGGAGAGTTCTTTTCTTTTCTGGTTGTTGGATGTTTTTCGTATTTATCATTTGTTGTGGCTGTGGTGTGTGTGTGTTGTGTGTTGGTTTTCATTTTTTGTGTGCGTGAGCAGTGCGTGCATTTTCATACATAGATCGATCCTTCTTCTCAAAACACATTTGTCTATAACATTTGTTCTCTTTCGGGCATTTCAGGGCCCTCATCTTCTCTTATTTTTCTTTGATTTTTTCCTTCGTTTTTCATTATATATTTAATTATTTTCCTTTTTGTTTTTGGCAATATTATGAATGATGAGCGGATTTAGAACGAAACAACAATTAGATGCGCTAGTGGTGTGTGCAGAGAGTGTGGTGTGTGTGTGTGCAGCGGTGTGTGTGGGTGAATCTTATGCTTAGGAAATGTACAAATAATATAAATCAATCAGACGCGAGTGACGTGCAGGGCCAAAATTGTGCGATTTCTTTTTATTTGCTGAGGCGGCGGCGGCAGGCGGCAGTCGGCGATATGATGATGACTCCCTCTCTCCGATATATATCTCCATCTCGATTACTTAGACAGTCTCCAGTACGCGCACATCCTTCTGCACCACATAGAACTTGTGCTTTTTGCCAACCAATCCCCAAATGACGGCCACATTCTCAATGACCACATTCACGGGTATCGTGCACACGGCACCCAGCACACAGGCCAGGAATCGGAACAATCCGAAGCGGTACAGTGAAAAGGATTTGATAACGCCGAACACATACATGTAGATATTAATGGCCGCAATGAAGGCGCATACAAAGTCCACGAGATTGGGACACGGGATGGGATACAGGGCAGCAAATATGATGTTTGACGTTGACAGGGGCATGGTCACCCACGAGTAGACACTGATGCCCAGCAGCAGCTTGTGCTTGAGCGGTATCATCTTGGAGTGGACCACCAGCAGGATGCCCTGGAGCCAGCGTTTCCTTTGCTGCAGGAAATCCAGCAGCGTAAACGGTGATTTCTCATACATCTCGCCCTCGATGAAGTTGAACGTGTAGCCCTGGCTAAAGGCACGCATTGCAAAGAAGCAATCCTCGGCCACAGAGCCATCGATGCCGTTGTCAAAGGACACCGAACGCTCGGCACCGACCTGGGGGGTAAAAACAAGAATTAGTATAGGAATTCTTAAAGGAATTTTATGATATGCGGCAAACTGAGTCTTAAAAAGAGATACCAAGCTTGCATAAACATTATTTCTTTAACAATCCAACAAAAATAATAAAGAAAACTCACAAAAAACCAGAATTATGATAGATTTCAGGTATTAACTGTAAGCAGAACCTTAACAATTTATAATAAATGAAAAATTAACTGGTCTCTGCTTAAAAGCCTAAAGCTTTTACCATGAAAATATATGTATTTGCAAGTTTATGAGCTCGTTGCTCGTTTCTCTTCAGCGACTTAGTTGCTGTCATAACACAAAACGTTATAACTCTTCTAGAGTAGCTAGTTAGCTTGCTCATTAGGGAAATACCCACCTGGGTGACTACATAGCTGCCCTTCCAGCTGAACAGGGGCTTGTGGAAGAGTTTGAACTGCAAACGCAGCTTGCCCATATCGTCCGACACCCGAAAGCTATCCGCCAGAGTGGTCAGCCAATTGACCACATTCTCGTTGGCGTACGTGATGAGGCCTTGGCCAAACGGATGCTTGCCATCGAGAACGAAATTTATAATGCCACGCACCGAATTCTCCGTGAGCAGCGTCTCCTCATCCAAATGGACAATCCAATCGCTGTCATTCAGCACATTTACCGTGTCCTCGAGACAATATTGCAATGCCCGTGACTTGAATAACGCTCCAGTGCGTGTCTTATACTCCTTGGGCACAACAATCTCACGGATGCGACGATGTTGCGATAAATTCACCGCCTTATCGGTAACAACTTCAATGAGGAAGTTCTCCAAACCCGTGTCCAGGCAGGTGTTCATATTTCGCAGTACATTTGTCTTTACCAAATCGGGAAAATCACCACGCGTGACCACACGGATGCAGATGAAGGGCGCCAATAGGGGGCTGCCCTTGAGGACGACCTTCTCGGGAAAGGCATTGTAGAAGACGAGGCCGCAGAAGTTGAACAACACCTGGGGCAGCGTGAGGAGGGTGAGAAAGCGCAGTAAGTACAGCAAAACGGTGGCCACCTGGCCGTACTCAGTCCATGGATCGACGATTGTGAACGAGTTCTCGTCGATCTTAATACCGCCGGAGAATACTTCGAAGGTAACTATCACAGTGATGAGCAGTGTGCAGTGCAGCAGGTGCTTTGTGGTGGAGTTCATCCTGATTGCGGGTGTGTAGAGTGTGTAGTGTGGTGTGTGATGTGTGTTTTTAAAGTATTTTATATATTAGATATATTTAATGGCTAGAGTCCAAGCGATTCCTTCCTTAAGTAGACTTGTGCTGCGACAGATCCGTCTGGCTAGCGTTTTGTTCGTTCGTTCCGGATGACTGGATGTTTGGATGATGACTGGATGAGTCAGTTTGCTCGGCGCTATCTCCTAGTGGCTTCAGCTTCGGCTTCGTTATATATTTTCTTTTGTTTGGGTTTAGTTTGTGCTTAAAAAAAAACGGAACGAAACGGACCGGAAGTTAACCCAGTCACCGGCCTGATAAGTGCACGGGATCCTCTATCAGCTCCTGGGACGATTCCGCAGCTACTTAATCTTCAGCTATTGGTAGACTTGGATACTCCCGCTGGCGTTGCCTTGCTTGCATTTGAGACTCTCAGCTCTGGTTCCTGGTCAGACATTTCTGTAAGAATAAAATGGAGAAAATTAATCAATTTGCATAAGAATAATTTTAAAAAATATTTAATTTGGGGAACTGCTTAGTTTTTTGTTTGTTTTGCCTATAAATTTCTATAAATTTTTTTACTGTAAGCTTTATTTTATAGACTAAGAATAGAGATTAACTCAAAACAGTTGGAAAAGCATCGATTGTCTTGGCTAAATCGATTTAACTGATGTTTTCTTAATTTTTAACTGTTGTTAAGTGTAAATATTTATTTTGTATAATAAAACAAATTGAATAAAGTAATAAAAGTTAAAAATTCCCAGTCTTACGGATGCCTAGCCCTATAAAAGAACCAATTTTTTATATTTTTATTTAGAAAAAGCTAAAAAAAAACATTATTAATATTTTATATAGTAATTCCCTTGTTTTTATATTTAATAATAATTCAAAATTCCCAGTCTACGACGTGTAATTTAGCATTAAAAATTTAATTAGTGCCGAGTTAATTTTTCTAACCTTTCGAACCATATTTTTTTGTATTCGTTTCGTTCGGTTGGATGATTAAATTAGAACTTGAACCGAGAACAGAGACGTGGACCGACACCCATATGTAACGCAGCGTACAAAATGTTAATCATCATCATATCAGCATCGCGTGCCCGCCAGTCCATAACTTATATAGTAACTATTGATCATTTATACATATATAACCGGCATAGTGTGCTCTCCCCAAACTGATTCTTCCCCGGGCAACAACAATTGCACTGACATATGGCCCCCGTATAATTGTGAAGCAATTGGTATAGTTTAAAGGCCAGCGAAGTGATTATAAATTCCTTAGTTTCTGCTCTTTGAATTCTAGTTCGACTCGTCTGTCGATGATTAGTTTTTCAGACGTCGCAAGTTTTTGAGTCGCAAGTTCAACTATTTTTTTGGGTTGCCTCACAACAGATAACGCCCGCCAATCTCAGATGATGATGATGATGATCATTATAAATGTCTATATTACACATTTATTTATACACGCATATAAATATCTAAATCAATATCTAAAATCGAAAAAAAAATGATATAAAAACGTATACTTCCATTCGGTAATACTTTGGGCCTTGTGCTTCTCTTATAATGACTAAGCGCGATGCGATTAGAAATATTTATAAAAAGAAAAATGAGCAATATACTTGGGGATACCAGGAAATGTTTAGATAAAATCAGGTAATGTTTCTAAATGACAGTTTCGAGTGCATTTCAGAGAGAGAGAGAGGGAGAGAAATCTAATTAGTGATAAGAGCGCCAGCACTCTCGACCGACTGACTGGGGGCTATCAGCCGCCCATTAATCATCAATCATTAATCAATATATATCCCCAAAAGACGTATGCATTATCCATTCCGCAATATTGACCATGATTGACTTGCTTTCTTTCTTCTTTCTTTTTGCAGCTGGAAATAAAAAATAAAAAAATTCCTACGCCCCAGACCCGTATTTATTATTTAATTGCTACAAGCTTATCAACTTAGAAATAATAAAAAATATGCTGTAGCAATCGGAGACCGACAACAGAATTCCATGGAAAAATCAAATAAACCTCAAGCTGTGTTTCGGCACAACAAAAATAGAACTCAATCTCGTATAAACAAGTCAATTAATATATAATACACTATATAAAACGGTGGGTAATATAATACAGCCCCCAGAAAGTGATAAATATGCTGGTGTCTGCTGATTATTGGAAGTTATTCTGGAAAGGAAACTGTCAAATGCAGTTTCACTGCTGAATACTGGAAAGGAAAAGGACAAATGCAGGTTCACTGCTGAATACTGGAAAGGAAAAGAACAAATGCTGATGAATACTGGAAGAAATGCCTGGAAGAAAAGTGAAAAATGCAGATTCACTGCTGAATACTACAAGGAAAGCCTAAAATGAATACTGCAAGGAATGCCTAAAAGGAAAATGAATACTGGAAGGAATGCCTGGAAGGAAAGTGAATACTGGAAGCTAAATACTAAATATTAACTCACAGACTCAAAATCGGAACCTAATTAATCATAATAGCAATGCAAATACAAAGGAATAATACATTTTCTACATTTCATGTGAATCACTTCACGCCATTGGACTTGAGACCCCAGAAGTTTGAGCTGACCAGACAGAAATGCCAGCAAAATTTTCCATCAATTCCCGCGGGTGTGTTCCAGTAGTAGTCTACGGCTGTTCGTTCATTTATGTAGATAGGCGCAGCAGGAATGGGTATTGGGGTATTGGGTATGGGGAATTGGTTATGGTGGCTATAGAAAGAATGCGGGCCTTTCGGGGCGTTTTCCACTGGAGGGGGCGGGAGACATAAAGATTACACGCCCCATTAGCACCGCCCTCTTATCGATTTATCCGGGGTCTCGATTAATGGGAGGGAACCTAGGCAACAACCCAACCAAGGAACCCAAGAAACCAGGAGCAAAGCTTGAAAACAAGGCAAAGGTGCCTGATAACAGGAGTCCAAGTGAAAATGCAATGCAACGCTTAGTAGACTGAAGTGGTCCCTATACATATATAATATATAAACCATATATACTTATATATAGAGTTGAACAAATGCCTTCAAGTGGCCACAGCAGAAAATGCCGTGTCGGGGTTTTTGCAATAAACAATCGTACTTGTGTTGTATCGAGCTTATCAAACTTGAGACCTTAAGTTGTAATCGTCTTGTTTACGCTTGTCAAAATAAACCAACCTCAGGGAATATATCTTTGACAGTTTCCATGGAGATTTTTCAGCTGGAGAACAGCTGCTTTACATATCTTTGATATTAGGAATAAGAAATAAGATTTGAGTTCTTCTAAAAACGATTCCAAAATAACCCAAAAAAAGTTCTCTAAAAGTATTCCATTAAATATTTCCTGGTGTCATATATTCCCATCATCCTTAGCCAACTTCCACCGTACTTGGCCCGCTTTTATTGACCAAGATAAGAAGCTCTTCACCTGGAGAGTAAGCCATGCGGCTTGTAGAGTTACGTACGAGTTAAGGTTTTATTTGCCATCACCGTGTGATAAGCGACGGCCTTCGACGAATGCGGAATCCTAGATACGGCGCCCGTTTCCTACGTCAGTACTCTTTTCTTATCCCCCACAGCGCACCCACGAATCCAAAACCGATTCGATACCATCTAGGAAATCAGAGCAAGCAACCCCATCAACTCACAACAGCCGATGCCGATGCCAATGACTTCCCCTTAGTCTTAGCCTTATCATTCGAGTGATCCGCCAGCGAGATTGCAACAATCACGAATGAATCACAGAGGTTCAACGACAATTCCGGGCGTTACTCGATGACTCGATGCCTCGATGCCTCGATGCCTCGGAGACTCGGAGAGGCCAGCGTCAGTCAGTCAGTCAGCCTCTGATGATAGCCAGAGTTCCCTTTTGAATCGGAATTCAAATTCAAATTCAAATGGGAATTCGAAATCTGAAGCTAAGTAAAACCAAAAGCCGTTGGCGTTGGGGGCGTAATGAACTTGGATCGCCGGCGATAACCGGTCCGCTCTTATATAAACAGCAAATCGGGACGGACTGCCTTCGGTGCAATAATTTCCACAATTGTCTAGTGCTTTGTTTGTTTTGTTTTCTTTTTTCTTTTTCGCAACTAACTGCGAGAAAATGAAAATGAATGCAACGCTCCAGCGATTGCAGGGCAGTGCACAAAATCGAATACAGTGAATAATATGGGTTAGGGGACAAACAAACAAATAAGAAAACAAAATAAAACAAAACAAAAATCGAAAGTGTAAACAGTGCACAGAAATACCTTAATACTTGAATTAGTCATAAAACTTGAGGTAGTGTTTATATATTATATTGAATGGTTTTCATTTTAATTCATTTCATTCATTTAACTTTACTGTAGCTTAGTTAAAGTATTTTTAAATATTTATTCTCAAATTATTAAATTGAAAGTTGAAGTTTTTAGATATTTTGAGTTTAAATTAGCTTTAACCTTTTTTAAATATTTATTTCCTTTAATAAATTAAACTTTTCAGAGGTTGGAGAAACTTTGTATTTACTTTATAAGTTAGTTTAAGAGCTTAAAAATATTTTAAAATATTTTATAGATATTTTACAGTTTGAAACTCTTTGATATTTTAAAGCAAAAGTTGATTTACATTAAAAAAGGTTTATTTAATGTAATTTATTATCAATTAGATATTAAAAGGTTAAAGTTCATTGATATTTTGAGTTAAAATTATTATAAACATTTTTAAAAATATTTTACACCTAAAACTACGTCTGAAAATACACCATAAACTATTTCCTGCAGTTTTTAAGCTATTTTCAGCTCTTATTTGTTTTCAATTAAATTCATTTTAAGTTATTAAATCTGTAAATAATCTCTAATCGCTGTCGTAAAGTGATTATTGCAATACGATTAATCTTATCCAAAGTGCAATTAATATTTCTCACTTTCAAAGGTCACGATTTTCCTTTTTGTTTTTATTTTATTTTCTTTTTTTGTATTTATTTTCAGGTGATAACTACTGTGATGTGGACGATGCCATTGCTGATATACTGGTTACTGGCTGGTTAATTGCCGCCACGGCACATTGTTCCCGGGGACAATATATAATACGAGTGGCGAAGCTCCAATGTGAAGTGCAGGTAAATCTAATCGCAGCCAGGTAATAGTTAGCAGCTAGCGGATAGTGGCAAGTGTGCTCACCTGCCCTGAGTCACATACCATCGCATTTTCCATTAGCTTGGAGCCAAGTTCCAAGTTCCAAGTTAATAGTAGTACCCGTTCTTATGCCATATAGGCCTGTTCTCACTTTTTTTCCCCCCCCCATTTAACCAGAGAGGGGTTTGTCCATTAATTAGCACGTCTCCAGGCTGGCCTAGACGTCAATTAAGGCCACACAGAAAAAAAAAACAGTGTGGGAAGTATACAAAATATTAAGAGTTAAGTTTATATGCAGCACAGACGACACCAAACAAAAAATCACTATAACTTTCCTTTTACAATATCCTCAACAACTCCTTTAATTTTAATTATTTTATTACCAAACTTTGAACTCAACATTATCAAAGTTGTCACAATAATAATATCGGTTTGTCAGAGAAAACCCCTTTGTTGATTGATAGGGGGTTATATCCCATAAGAATATGGTTTTTTCGTTCTGAAAACCCTAGCTGAATCATGCATTTCCATATATTCATATCAAAAAGTTTATTTTTATATATTTTTCTTGTTTTTTTTTTTGCCAGTGCACACCTCACACACTGTCAATGTCAAAGTCCGTCGTAGTTGTCTTGTCTATGAATGGGAAATCCCCAGTTCACGGGGCTCGTTCCAGGTGTCATGAATTACAGGGCACTGTTTAGGTTTAGCTTCCTCCTCCTCCTACCACCCGCTCACCAGTCCATGATAAATATAGTAGCGCCGCCGTCGTCCAAATCTGTTTTTATTTACTATTTCGTTTACTTTTGTTTTTTTTTTATATTTATTTCGTATATATTATTATATATTTCGTATATCGTAAAATATCGCTGAGTGGATTCGATACACGTTTCCGCGACACGACTCCGATATTCGTTTCGATTTTTGTTCGCGTTTTCTGCTCTGGTTTTCCTCTCGTGCTTCGAGCTCCGAAGACGGTCGCCGGTACACTAAGCTCCCGCCGTACAAATCGGTCAGGTACACCTGCCCAGTGCTCGCCGTACTCGGTATAGTCTCGGTGCTCGGTTCTCGATACCCACTAGCCAGCCAGTCAGCCGGTATCCGGTGCGAGTACCGTACCCACCATTGCCACGGAGTTGCGCCCGTGTGTGTGCCCGTCATAATAATAAATTAAATACGTTATCAAGCGAAGAACACAATCGGAGGAGGGCACAATTCAAACTCGAATCGGGAGAGGAACCAACCAGGCCCAATGGTTATTTTTGAGACGCGAGAAGAAGTATAACCCTCCCGGCTATATCTATTACGTATTACCGAAAGGGGGGGGTCTTATCACCCGGAAAGCTAAAGCCTTTTCTACACTGCTCGAAGGTATAATTAGGAGTAACCCAAAAAAGGCTTTAGCTTTACCATATTTCAACGTAATTTCTTTTTTTCCTATACAAAGGTGTGCCAATCATTAAAGTAATTATGATAAATATTAATATTTTCGCATTGTTTATAGCGCTTTTTAGAACACACCAAACTTTCCTTTATTTTTCTGAAAAAATGTAACTAGAAAATCGTATTATTTAAGGTATTTTTCAGCTAGTTTTGTGCTTAACTATTTCGTACTCCTTTCTGACAGTGTACCGCCCCCGATTACGTCTTAATCGTAGCGACCACTTCTTGAATCACTTGAATCACACGCCGAGTGCAGATAGTGAGTACATTGCGAGTCTCGCCTAACACTCACAATAGTGTCGTGTCTATGGGGTGAGGTGACTAATGTAGAGCGTTTGCACTCGGCTTCATATAAGCATCGTAGGATATCGGAGTGTACCCGGTGTACTCCGACGAGTACACTGGTTCTCCCAAAATGTCGTCATGGGTCAAATAGATAAGGATATGAGCCAAGCATTCCACAATGGTAGTTATTAGATAGTGGTGAATAGTCCAGGTGTTTGTCTTTCGGTGGCATTATGACAGTAGAGTGCGATAGCTTCGTTAATTTTCATATATACACCCAGATATCTGGCCCTCATACTCATATGAGGGTTATGATCAATTAATGGATAAAAGTAGGTTGCAAAGTTAGTTAAGAAAGGATATGCCTTGAAAACTAATTGATTTTCCATTAGTAAAGCAATTAAAACTAAGAAATCAGGGTAATTTATTTTAAGGCGTTATGACACTAGCAGGGAATTTATATATTTCTAATCCTTAAATTGGTAGTTTTGATATTTCTGAATAAAAGGTTTTATTATGGATTTAAACCAATTTATATTTACTAAAACAAAAAAATCTATGAAAATAGATCCTTTTTTCAAGGCGTTATGACACTAGCAGGGGAATTTATATATTTCTAATCCTTAAATAGGTAATTCTGATATTTTCAAATACAAGTTTTCATTATGAATTTAAAACAATTAAGCTTTACATTTAGTAAAGCAATTAAAACTAAGAAAAAAACTTATTTTAAGGGGTTATAACACTAGCAGGTATATTTATATATTTCTGATCTTAAATTTGGTTTTCCCTAATATAAAACATTCATAATAAATCTAATTATCTTAGAGATAAAAGTTACAAGATTTACGAAATGTCCTAGAATTGAAAATAAAAGTTCCTAGGCAATAGTTTCTGTAGCGTATTAAAGAAGCTCGTAAACTTTGGGATATAAACTAAAACCATTTGTACAAAACTCAATGAATACGTGTACTGAATATTTAGGACAAGTTTTACGACCCTAAGCGAGCCTCTGTGGGTAGGACAACAGTGTCAATTTTCCCGCAATGACATCATAGGTCAGCCTGAGGAGAGACATTTTTCCCGCGCGACCAACTGGAATACTAGGTGATAGTTTTTGGCTGTTCGTTAGCCTCATTATTATTGTTCCTGTCTTTTGTCCGTTTCCCAGCCCCAGGTCTGTTGTGTTTATCTGTGTCTGTGTGTGTCACGCGCCTCAGGTGAACGAGCTAGTAGTGGGCGATGGGCGCTAGTTTCCGAGCTAGTTAGAGCGGGAGAGAAAAACGCTTATCGCAGTGGGTTGAGCAAACACCGGGGCGCATGTGCTTGTGCAGTGAATATGTGTATTTGTATTTGTGTCTGTGTCTGGCCATTGATAAGCGCCGGCAAAGCACACAATCAGCAATTGTTAATTACCCAAATTTAAGCACAAGTCGCCCTATAAATGCACTGCCCTTTCCTTTGGTCAATCAGAGTGGGGACTATGGGATACCTGGGCACCAAGAAAAAATAACATGTTTTTAGGAACAACTCAAGCAGCATAGATTTAGACAAAAGTAGGGGTTAATCTGTAAAAAAAAGGACCAACAACTGACAACTTTTCCTTAAATGTTTTTGTTTTTTGTTTAAATTGAGATAAAGTCGAGTTAAGCATTTAAATTTTGTTGACGATCTCAAGTCACATTCATTCTTATCTGAATCAGCTTTTCACAAAGTGCAACGGCATCAAGAGTTTTTTTTTCGTAAGAAAAGAATGCTAAATAAATGTTATTTTAAATGGTCGTTACTCCGTGAGACCAGATTATTCCGCAATATAATTCTGACTAATCGAAAATGAGCTTTAAGAATGGCAATTTCCCACATTCACAGGCAGAAAGTTTACCAATCCAATCCGTTTTATGGTTAAAATAATAATCAACATCAGGGAATTGAATTATACATGGCATTTCCATTCACTCATTCCATTAATAATATAGTTTTATCTTTCTCAGACCGAAACGTAAACAATAACATGCTCTGAAGAATGTAAATATTAGGGTTGGAAAGTGTAGAGATCATGTTCCCAAACATTTATATCACTTCCGCCGCCAAAAAGGAAACAGTTCTTCGGTGTTTACGTTCATTTCTCTGGCAGAATGAATCCATCCAACTTGGAAATTTGGAAAGAGAAATGAACTCACACACGTAAACATCCTGTAATGGGGTGCGGTGGTGTTTGTGTGGTGACTGTACGAGGGAGTGCTGGAATAACGGTTTAAAAACACTCTACACACACACACCCTAGTCCTGCTCATCAAGGGACGGAGAAAGGCGGGTTAAAAGGGGGCCAAATTGCGGGGAAACCCTTGCTCAAGGACTTTCCTCGTTCGCTATGAATATTAAATGCATAGAAAAGTCACGAGATCCCAGAGTAAATTTCCAAGTTAACGGGTCACAATGCCACACGGAAAAGAATTAAAAAACACGCGAGCCAAAAGGCAATTGCGGTCACTGGTAAAGTTGTTTAAAATTATTATAGTTTGCCAAATTGGAAGTACTTTTATTAAATAAATGTTAAGCAATAATTTAAAAAGCTAATTTAAATGCAAATTTGTTTCTTTTATTTAAAAGAGATTTAAATTTTGTAATATATAAGTTTGTTTTTTAGTTCCTATCATTTTGACCCTTGCTGTACTCTCTCTCTCTCTCACACACACACGCATACTCTCGCACGGACATGTGCAACCTTCGTGCCAACAAAAACAACAAATAACCGAAATGTGCTAATAGGCAGAGGCCCAAGGGCAAGAGAGGGACGGCGTGGCCTGAGGGGGCGTCGCGTTTAGCGGGTGGCTAACTTGATTTGTTCGATTGGTTCCAATAGGAAATTTGAATCTAAAATCCAATCCACTTACCATACTATTTCCATGCCAGGCCGGGAGAAGTGGGAAGATGAAGGAACTGTCCGAATTTGTTTTTTTTTTCTCGCTATCGCCGTGTGTCTGTGTCTTTTTCTGGCCTCTCCTTCGTTGCAGGTTGTTGTTGTTGTTGGATTCTTTTTCTTTTTTAGGGAGGCGGGGAGGCGTGGCGGCTGTGTTCCGCCTTGGGTGTGCCGCCGCAAAAATGATACACACTACAAACAGAGACACAGTCGTGTAAACAATTGAAGATACAATATCGATGACGCGCGCCCAAGACGCCTTGCTCTCTCGCTCTCGCTCTCAGGAATTGTTGGTGTTGCAAGCAGCTTCTTCTTGTTCTTAACCTTTTTGGCGCCTCTCCCACTCTCTCTGGCTCGCTTGCCCTTCCTTTATGCTCGCTCGCTCTCTCTCTGTCGCTCTGTTGCCAGCGGCGCCGATTTGTTTGGTTTATTTTTGTATTAGAAAATTTTGTCAATGCCGCCGCTTTGTTTTTGTTTCATTAATATTCGCGATTTTAATATGGAATATATATTTATATATATATATATATATATATATACGTATTTATAAGCGCAAAGCCTTGCTAATTGCCGCTGCTCCGTGTTTCTTCACCTCTCTCCTTCACCGGTTCACCGCTCTCGCTCACTCGCTTTGCGTGCGTACTTTGCACCGCAAAAACCGAAAAAAAAACTAAAATAAAAGAGATCCCGAAACACACTAAACTACAGAATATAAAGTTTGCAGGCCAAGGAGGAAAATCGATCGATTTTCCCACAGCACAGGAGCACGGGGCACGGGTATTTCCTTGCAGACGCGTTTTTCCTTCTTTTTTCTTTTATTGCAATTCTTTTTTTTTCACTATGCGCGTGTATGTTTGCGCGCGCGTGTATGTGTCTGGTTCCGGGGGGGGAGGAGGAGTGTGTCGAGTGTGTGCGAGACGGAGCGAAATTTGTTGCAAATTTATTTATCACTTGTCGGACTGGGCGTTCTCGTGGGTTGGCGCGCACATTTCGGAAAATCAGCCCATCCAAGTCATTTCTGTTTGTTTCGAGCGTTTGAAATTAGTGGTGGCAAATAGGGTTGTTGATAATATATCAAAATATCAATATATCGATATTTTCTAAAAATGATTTATTTATATCGTGATATTTTTTTGTCAAAATATCGAAATGGCGATATTTTTTTTTATATTTTTTCCTTGATCACTCTGAATCCAAATTTTACAATACACGTTTCGTTTAACAGTACAGTTTTTCAGCCACTACTCCACGTTAAAATTAATGCGGCTCTTGATAATATGATAATAAAATGAACCCTCATATTAACTTATTTTATTCGATTAAATTATCGACACAACAAACTGGCCTTGTTTGGGCGCCAAAAAAATCAAATAAGAAAAAATCTCAATGTGCTTCTAGCTAATGTTGTAAGTCTAGCTTATTTCAGGCTAGATCTGGCATATTTAAAAATCGAAAAAATGGCTTATAAAAGTAGCAAGCTAGCCTTAAATGTAATTTATTTTATTGCTAATTTTAATATATACGTCTGATATGAAGGTTAATTTTATAAGAAAGCTAGTTATAAAAATATCGTTTTCCTAGGTTGAAGTGGATCGAGTTTTAGTCAAATAAACAACAACAAAATGTATTTAAATATTTTAAATTCAATTATTAAGCGGATATTTCTTTTCTTAATTATAATTATTTAATGGAATTATTTTATTATTATTTGTCAGACATAAATTTAGCAGAATACGTCCTTGCAAAATAGTAAAAACAAAGAAATAATTACACGACAAAGAAAAACTACAAAATCGACAAATTAATTCAATTTTAATAAAATTATTAAAAAGATAAAAATATATGGTTTCTAGCATTTGGGTTGAGCTTGTTTGTCAACCTTACGTTTTTAATTGTTTATTTTATTCTATTTTTACTCAAAATCAAATTTGTAGCAAATTTAGTTTTTAGTTTTTAGTTTCAAAAGGAACCCAGTTCTTCTTGATTTACGTAAAAAAATTAACTATTTTAAAAGCATTGTTTGTTCAATCAATTAAACTAACAAGTCTACCACATTCTATGTATTTCCGATGTGCTACGAAAGTATTAGTTTTATTTAAGTAAATGATAATGTTAAACAATCTAAGAGAATTTTGTTCAGATAACTAAGTTCACCTTTAAAATACATATTTATTTATATTCTTCAATTAACATAGGCTTAAATTAAATAAGTGAATTTTGAATATATAATATATATAAGTTGCCCGAAAAAAACAAGATGAAAACTAAGTTCTCAGGAGCCAAAAATCATAATACGATACAAAAATTATGGTTCTATAAACAAAGAAAAAAAAATACATATTCAAACGGAATTCTTGAAAGGAGGCTTGGCGCGCATATCGACATAATTTTGCTTCTTTCTGTATCTTATCGGTAGACCAATTAATTTTAAAAATATAACTAAAGAGCCTTTGAAACGTACATATGGAAAATAAAGAGTTAAAAGATAGTTATTCTTCGATGAGAAATTAAGGGAAATGAGAGAAACGTTACAGATACATAATCGACTTGCCTCGCGAAAACACTCAAGAGAGAGAAAGAGGGGAATTCCCTTCTTGGCGATGGCGAGGATGCCTTTTCTTTTATTTTTTTAAATTTACATCTCGTATTTTATATATATTCTTTCTGCACTCTTGCCGAGCTGCACGCATGTGTGTGTAATGTGGGTTTTTTTTGTGTGTGGGGTTTGCTTAAATTTAGGTTTTCTCGACACCGAAAAGATCATTAGTTTTGTGGGTTTTGTGTTGTGTGTGGCAAAGAAGGTTACAAATTTTCTTTTTCTTTTTTCTTTTTTTTTTCTAGGGGGAGCCATACTTTTTGGGCAAATAAATATTTATACACGTTTTATACGCTTTCCTTTTTGTTCTCTTATGCGAGCGCCTTATTACTTTGTGATTTAAGAGTAAAAACTGTGTTCTGTGCCTAAATATGTATACAAATAATAAAAAAAAGAGAGGGGGGGGGGATATTAAACTTATAGATTTTTCCATGTAACATTTCCATTATCCAAGAAATGTATGCCTCCTCCTCATCATTATCCTTCTTCTCCTGCTGCTGGATACCAGCGATAACCATCGCCCCGCTCTATGTGTCCGATTTCCACAATTTAATGGTTTTGTCGTTCTCGAGCGCCGCTGAGGCAATTATGTTTTCAGTGGGATGGCAGGCGGTGCACAGCACGGTGTCGGTGTGGCCCTGAAGCTTCTGGACGACCTCCTTGCTCTGCAGATTCCAAATGTAGACCATGTTATCCTCGCTGCCGCTAACAATCCACTGAAAAAGTGCAAGTGGAGGACGGTAAGTAAGGAACTCAGGGATATTTAGCAAAATCTTTTCCATTTTAAGCTAATAAATACAACTAATAATTAATAATAATCATGTTCAGTCATTTACTCTAATAAATATCAAAAGAACCTCTTTTCTAGCTTAATTTATAGATTCTATTAAATATTTAAAGCTGCATCCCACACTCACCTTGCCTCCTGTCACCGAAAAGTTGGCAAATATGCAGTACTTCTCGTTCTTGTGCCCTGTGTACGTCTTAAGGCACTTGCCCTTGGAGTAGTCCCACAACTTGAGCGTATTGTCCAGCGTGGCGGCCAGAATATACTTGCCATTGGGCGAGAACTTGACAAAGCTGACGGGCGGATTGTCATCGTCAATCAGTGTCTTCAGACACTGACCGCTGGCCGTGTCCCAAATGCGGCACAAACCGTCATAGCTGCTGCTAACGATTAGCGAGCCATCGCGATTGAAGTGAACCGCCGACACGGGATCCGAGTGAGCGGGCAGGGTCTTCAGGCATTTGCCCGTCCGTACGTCCCAAATCCGAACGCTCTCATCGAAGCTGCCCGATACAATGAGATTGGACTGCGGATTGAAGTTACAGCAGAAAACATAGTTGCTGTGACCCTTCAGGGTCTTTAAACTCTTGCCGGAGCTCAGTTCCCAGACCTTTAGGGTCTTGTCATCGCTACCACTGACCAGGAGACGCGAATCGGAGCTCCAGGCCACATCGCTAATGCCCAGCTTGTGGCCCGAAATTGTCTTCTCGAACTTGCCATCGTAGGCGCCCCAGATTTTGATCAGTTTATCAGCGGCTACAAGGAGAAGATCGAAAGTTTAATGTAATTTGATATTCCATCAACAAATCACCCCAAGATCAGTAAATAACGTTTTGTGTACTTACAAGAGCTAGCCAGCCACTCGCCGTTGGGACTGAACTTGACGGCAGAGACCGCCTTGGTGTGCCCCGCCAGCGTGAACTTAAGCGTATAGTTGGGCTTCACGGACAGCGAACTCTTGTTGGAGACACTGCTGTTCGAGGATGTATTGGCCCCGGCTGGCCCAGAGCTCGGTTGCAGCGTATTCGGACCACTGGGCGCCGTTGGCATCGGTTGTTGCGGCGGATGCACTACGCCGGGATGGCCGCCGTGCACGGCTCCAATGGGCACCATGTCCTCCGCTTTTGTTTTTCCCCTGCTTTAGTATTTACTGCTCCTACTATCACTTCTTATCTTCTCTCTGGGAAATCTTCTCCTTTCACACTTTTCCGCACACTTTCCAGGCCGCGCCGCACACGTGCTTCTTCTTCTTCCGGCTATGGGAACGCCGCTGCTGGGCCACTAACCGCTGGAATTGCCGCGATTGGGACACTGGAAGAGGTGTGCCTGGCTATTCGCATCGGCTGTCCTCGCGGGAGTTTCTCCGTTTGGTTGCCGCCGGGCTGCTGTGGTTCGTTATTGTTTGTTTTAGGCGGTCGCTTGGCGTTTCGTGTGCCACACGTGAAAAATACAACTGGGATACTATCGATGGCACTATCGATGTATCGAAATCTGAGCAATCATCGATAGTTTCCCAGCTCTAGTGAAAAATAATTGCAAGTTGGTGTGACCGTTTCGGGTTGTTGTGGAAATCCCATCGGCGGTGGACCGCCATCCGGTTGAATGCGCTGGCTGTGGCGGCGTGTTTAGTGGTTCAACATATTTTTTACGGGGGTTGTTAGAGGGTTCAATAAGGGCGGCCAGAAGGAAATTTAACGTTTTCAAGCTGTTCTTTTGGGTACAGAAGGGATTTGTGATATTGAGGAAGAGTTTAGAATGGGTGCGTTGCCACATCGATTGGATGCGTGCAGCAGAACTATCGTTTGAAATCAGTGATCGGGTTGGTTTGTTTAACGAAAGCACCCTTTTGCGTCAAATTGGACTTTTTAAATAATTCGTAATATTGCTATTTAAATATTATTATAAATTGCTAAAGATTTGAAAATGTTACGATGTCTATTTAACAATATTAATTATGTATCGAAGTACAAGTTAAATACAAATATGTCAGGATTCAATTTCTGAAAATATTGACGTTATATTCAGGCGGATGGGCGCTAAATTTAAAGAACAAATCCATGTTCATACCTTTCATTTTTCATACCTTACCTTTATCTTAATTTCCGGTTATTTTTAAACTGTATCTTTATTTGAATTGGTAAAAAGCAAAGACTAAAAATAAACCTTTATGATATAAACCTTTATTTTGTTTAATATTTGATCATTTTATACACTTTAAAGGAATATTTAGATAAATAATTTAAACGATACGAAATAACTCCTTCACTGCAGTGAAAGAGTATAACACTTTTCAAAATTATAGCACCCTTCATCGATGCATCGATGTTTCAGCTTCTCAACCGATAGTCGTTATCGATAGCACTCTAATTTCCCGCGCTAGTGGCTTGTGGTCACACCGCGTCCACCATTTTGCAATTACTTACCGTGAAAGCTGCAAGGAGCGTCGTTTCCGTTTTCGTTTATCCGCTTATTTTTGAGTTTATATTAAAGGTAAGTTTGCCATCTTAATCCTTTTTTTCTGCATTCGAGGACGACGATCCCGCTCCGCAAAGCAGAAATTCACGTACACGGATTATAACTCCTCTTTTTTTTGTTTTTATTTTTTGACTTCAAAAGAGATTTTTCCCGTAAAACTCGAAGCAAAACTGATAAAGATGCCTGAGCTTCTCAAAACCAAGAACGAGAAGAAGACCAATTCTCCTGTCTCTATCTCTGCCGAGGCAAAGCCAGAGGACGTGCGTGTCGAGGATGACGGAACCGATAGCGACGCCGAGAGCGACGTTGCCGAAGTGGAAAAGACTGGAGCAAAGGTCACCAATCAACTGGGAGGCGGTGACACCGGTCTTCCCTTCCAGCTGATATCCAAGGGAAAGCAGTCGCGCGGCGAGAAGAAGGCCCGTAAGATGATCCAGAAGCTCGGCCTCAAGCCGATCCCGGGCGTCAACCGCGTCACCATACGCAAGACAAAGAACATTTTGTTCGTGATCAACAACCCGGATGTCTACAAGAATCCACACACCGACACCTACATCATCTTCGGGGAGGCCAAAGTGGAGGATCTGTCGCAACAGGCCAAGATTAACGCGGCCGAGAGATTCAAGGCCACAAAGGCTGCTCTCAAGAACGGCACATCGTTGGCTCCCATCACCGAGAAGGAAGACGAAGGAGAGATCGACGACACTGGCGTTGACGAGGATGACATTAAGCTTGTGAGAATGCAGGCGAACACTTCGCGGGCAAGGGCCATCAAGGCGCTGAAGAACAACGACAACGACTTAGTCAACGCCATCATGGAGCTGACGATGCTCTAAAAGCGCGCCAAATGCGCCACCATTTTGTAGTTTAAGCAACGTTACTGATATTGATACCCTATTGATCCCAGCGCTGTGCGTGTCCCTTCACCAACTCACACATTTCAATGTATTTCACAGCAATTAATGGATATCAATAAAGGCGGACTCTATTCAGTTATATATAAACATTAATTATAATTTATATTTCATTAAATTGGTAACAAAAGCATTTCCAGCTTTCGGCCATGTTTTGTCATGATTATGAGCGAGACAGGCATATGAACTTTGTATGCGCGCATTTCCGCCGCTGTTGAAAATGAAGCTTGATTCCATTTTGACCTTTTATAATTGCTTTTGCATGTGGTTCTCGTTTATATGCAGTTACCTTATGTCGATCCTGTTTTTATTCATTCATTTAAACGTTATTTTGTTTAATTTTCCAATTAAACTTGCAACTTCCAACAATTTTTGAATTTTACGCAATGTGTGACCAGATCTACCGAAGAGTAGGGATTTCTTCAGCCGCCTGCTGCTGCCACACTGCTCTAAAATCACAGAAAAAAAACAACCCCAAGGCAAAACATTCCCCCAAAATCAAAACATTCCCCCATATCGAGGCAAAATTTCGAGAGGAGCAGCAGTTGGCACAGGAGCAAGGAGCCACGATGAACGGACTGCCGCCCAGCAAACACTACAACTTGACGCACTACCAGCAGCGTTACAACTGGGACTGCGGCCTGTCGTGCATCATCATGATTCTGTCGGCGCAGCAGCGTGCGGAGCTTCTGGACAACTTCGAGGCGGTGTGCCGCGAGGAGGGCTTCGGCTCCAGCACGTGGACCATCGACCTGTGCTACCTGCTGATGCGCTACCAGGTGCGCCACGAATACTTCACCCAGACGCTGGGCATCGATCCCAACTATGCCCAGCACACCTACTACTCCAAAATCATTGACAAGGACGAGCGGCGCGTGACGCGCAAGTTCAAGGACGCCCGGGCTCATGGCCTGCGTGTGGAGCAGCGCACCGTTGGCATGGAGGTCATACTGCGTCATCTGGCGCGTCATGGTCCGGTCATATTGCTAACGAACGCCTCCGTGCTCACCTGTGAGGTGTGCAAACGCAATGTTTTGGAGAAGTTTGGGTGAGTTTTGGATAGGCAATAACCTCCGACTAATTCCGACTAAAAATCCCACTAAAAAAAACTAAAAAGAAAACCCACTAAAACCCTTATTAATCCCCAACCCTAATCCCAAACCGAATGAAAAGCTGTTTTCACCTTCAATGCATCATCCCAAAAATACGCTTGCCGGACCACCAAAGGTACGCCGGACACTATGTGGTGCTCTGCGGCTATGACATGGCAGCCGAGAAGCTTTTCTACCACAATCCCGAGGTTCATGACGGCCGTAAGTGCAAATCTTGCAATTTCATTGATTTTCTTTCGTTAATTTTTTGGCCCTGTTCCACACAGATATTTGTCGCTGCCTAATCGAGTCCATGGACACGGCCCGACGCGCCTACGGCACCGACGAGGACATCATTTTCATCTACGAAAAGAAGGCCGCCACGAGCGAGTAAATGGAGCAATAGGAAAGAAACAAAGAAAGAAAGAGGGAGAGGAGTAACTCTGCTGCTCCTTTCCACATGAAATGCAAGTACCTGCAGGTTGCCCAAAAGATGAAAGTCACGGATGGGATCTGAGCTATGTGATATTAGTATGTTATAGAGGAAGAGGAGATTGGATTGGAGGATGTATGAATTGGAACTGGAAGTTGCTGCTTTGCTGGGCTGCTGCTGCTACTTGGTGTTAACTTTGGCACAACAGTGTACTTTATTTAGGTATTTGTTAGCAGTTGGTCCCCATAAAAAACAACAATTACAACAATATTTATATGTAAAGCGGCGAGGGTCGAATTTTGTTACAAAAAAACAGAAAAAAAACCAGTGTCCAGGCTACGGATAATACCCAGGCTGAGCTCTATGTCTATTATTTAAGTGTAAAAAGTGTTTTTAGAGACAGAGAGAGAATTAAGCGTATAAAAAGTTATTATTTTAAATAAGTTCGTATACACAGTTGTTATATTTCATACATTCCTTTGACAAAAGGCATTTTTAGCTTTTCTTGCCCTTAGTTACCTTAAAATTAATTGTAAAAATCAAGAAATACTCAAGAAACGCCTGTATTTGTTTGTAAAATAAGGAACTTTCCGTTTCTTTAGCCATTTCCCCGCATTTATTTAAGGAAAAGTTATCAAGTATTATCCGTAGCTGTGCCTCGGCATTATTTTGTATTAAAATCGACCCATCGACCATTCCAATATGATTATGAATAATTTTGCGTGTAGAAAATACATTGTTCCAACCTTTACAACTCCCTGCTGCTTACTAATTCTTTCCTAATCTTTGGCCAGCTTCTGCTTCTGCTTCTGCTCGTAGATGTGCTTGATGAGCAGCTGTAGCTTAATGTGTGGCGCCTCCACGGGCAGGATTATGTGACCATCAGCATCCGTGTATTTGTCGTACGGCTGCTCGGCGAAAACCTCAAAGCCATGGGAACGAAATATCTTCTGGGAGAAGATGCCGGTGGCATCGGCTTTAAGCAAACGGAAACCGTTCTTTTTGGCCAAAGCCACCGATTGCTTGACCAGCTCATTGGCAATGCCACGGCCGCGATAGGATGAGTCCACCGAAAGGATGCGTACATCAAAGATAGATTCTATGGCGTATTCCTTGAACAGATCGTTTCTGGTGTTGTGACAGTGGAGCAGAGCAAAGATCTTCCGGTAGCCCGGATCATGGCTACGGTCGAGCTTTTCCAGCGCCTTGGCCGTATCGTCGGCCCTGTAGATGCCGTTTAGCACCACGCCGGCTATTTTACAGCTTTGTGGCTCCATCGCCATTAGGCTCATGCCATCCTGCATGGCCTCCACACAGTGCTCCTCCAGTTCGGCGCTGCTGCTGCCATTCTGGCACACACCGGCGGCCTTGTTCAGCGGCTCGTCGGCAAAGAAGTTGCGGCGCAAATGCTCCAGCACCTGGCCATAGTGCTCTGGTCCAATCAGTTTGTACTCCATGGTTGCAAATGATGCTGGCCAAGTTCTGGGGAAGATAATGGGCATTTTGTTGTATCTTTTAATACGAAAATATTATTTCTGGAATTTATATAAATATTTTAGGCTGCTAGAACCCCTTAAATGGCATCCAAAATTAAGCTAATAAATTTTACTATCTAAAAAAAGGTATATTGAATTTGTTACCTAAAAATTGTATTTTTTAGTTAAAGATATATTTGAAATGTTCCTTGAACCTCTCAAGATTTCTGTATCATCCTAGACAATCTTTAATTGAAATAGTTTATACGAAAATAAAAGCAGAACTAGTTTAACTTTAGAAAAAAAGGTTTCTGCAGATTTGTTTTAATGATTTAAAAACTTACTTTAATTTGTTGATTTTCTGTACTCAAAAGTACTGTAATTAAAGAAATTCATTAATATTTTAAATCAAAAGGTTGGTTTTAGACTTAAATATATGTTTTTTTCTCTAAGAAGTAGATTTTTAATGAACATACTTTAATGTCATGGTTTTTATTATTTATATAAAATTATTGTAGTTATAATTATATATTTTATAGCTTTTTAAGTTAATACTAATCCTACATTTTATTCATTTTATTGCGATTGCAAAACTTTATGTGAAGGACATTTTTTTCTAAAACTTAATTAGTCGTCATTCTCCATTCCTTTCCTCACTTTCACGCACTTTCTCCTTCTGCCACTTGCACTTTGGCCCTTCAGGAGGGGTTCCCCCTAATGACACACACACACACACGCACACACATACTTCACACTTCCAACGACCAGGCCAAAGGTTGCAATCACCTGTCGTCGTCGTCGTTGTCGTCGCAAAGCGTTAGTTTCTTCGCGGATGTGGCTCGGATGCACGGCTGGACGGAGTACTTGGTCCAGGACTCTGGACAATGTCTTGTGTTATTTGTTTTTCTCCTCAGCTCAGAGGGGGGATAACAAAAAATTGTGTGTGTAACCTAGTTGTGGGCGCTGCCAGATGAGAACTGCGACTGGCGACTGACGGCGACTGGCGGCGACTGGAGTAGCAGCAGCAGCAACAGCAGGAGCAGGACCGACAGCAGCATCCCAGTTGGGGCACTGGGAGAAAAACAGGATAACTAGGAGCTTGATTTATTTAAAGAATATGCGTAAAAGTAGGCAATGATATAATTTTAAGATGATTTCAAAATTTTAATTGTTATATTGACTTTCCAAGCTGAAATTTAAGGATAAAAATATGGCAAAAATTAAATTATTTATTGGTTATATTAAAAATTAGTTCCTTGGCTTAAAATATTTAAAAAGAAGCGTAAAAGTAGGCAAATATACAATTGTTTAAAATAATCTTAGCTGAGTTTCTGTTGATTTCAAAACTTTCTTTAATATTTTTTGGACTTTCCAAACTAAAATTTAAGTATAAAAATATATCAAAAGCTAATTAATTACTTTTTGAATTAAAATTAATATTTTGGCTTAAATTCTTTGTAGTTTCTCTTAAAAAATGTAACAAAACAAGTCGAAATTATATAAAAATGGAAGAATAACTAAAAATAATTTAAAATGAATTTAAAGCAAAATAATAATATAAATAAATACAATATAATAAATAAAAGCATTATCGAAATTTTTTTTGTGAGGTTTAATTAATAAATGTAAGTCAAATCTCCTTTTTTTCTCTCTGTGTAGGCTTTCGTGTCACCCTCATAGCCGAAGCATGAGAAAAATGCGGACTCTTTGGGGGTTTGAGGCGCAAATAAAGAAAGGAGGCAGTGTGCCGAGTGACAGCCATGCGTATACGCAACGCACACCCCAAACACACACACACACACACACACCATCCCTATGAGCGATTGCCGCCGCCTGGCCATGACTTATGCCAAATGCCAATACAATTGCTGGCACAGTAAAATCGAAAGTTGCCCCCATCCCAGCCTCCCCCTACCCAGGCGCCAGGACGAACCCAACTGTTGATTCCCCCTTTGTGAGGTTATATCCTTCGTATGCGCTTAAGGACTTTGACTTTGCCCCAAAAGCGAGACTCCTCAACGACCAGGACGTGCCGCATTCAACAAGAGGGGACACACGCACATTTTACCGACTAAATTGTGTGAATAGAAGAGATGTATGGAGTGGGGTATATGTTGTACATCCTGTCAGGACTTTGATCTTTCAGGGAATTTATTTATTAATTTTTTTTTAAAGGGAGTTTATTTTATTCAGTTCATTTTGCTGTTTAATTTCAGAACTTCGCTAGATCGATTCTCCCGTTGATGCTGATCAAGAATATATAGGGTTTACGGGATCGAAAGTAACTCCTTCATATTTTAAACACATTTTAAAACATATTTCGAAAGAGTCATGAGAACATGAAACGCCAACAAGCGGCCGTAGCTTGAACGCTGAAAGGCTTGTGGGCGATGAAGGGTTCGATGGTTCGACGAAGGGTTCAATGCAGTGTTGCCAACTCGGCTATTTTCTGGCCAGCTCTGGCTAATTCGAAGGACCCAAAACTGGAAAACACTCAATTTTGCAGGAGCCAGTATTTTTCACTATTTTACAAAATGAATTTGCTAGTTTTTAGCTATTTTAAAAACCCAAATCATATGTCAACAATTAAGTGATTAGTAGCCATTGTTCAGCTTTTAATTGTGTATTTTAATTGCGAAAATAGTGTTTTTCTTGGTTATTTTTAAGGTGTTTTGCCAACATTATGTGCTTATTACGAAATTTCAATGTGATTTGTAATTCTAAGTTTTGTAAAGTAGTGTTCTTACATAAGGACTCTGGAGCGAACAATCCGTTTAATGATTTGGCCACGTTTTTGTCAAACGCCACGGTAGAATAATTAAATACATTTATTCCTATTTTGGACATTAGGTGTGCATACATTCGGATTTTTAAATAAATGTCGATATGCATAACTAATTATATTAGATACGGAACAAGCCGGAAAATGTTGTTATGACTATGAATTCCCAAACAAATGGGTGTTTTAAAAACGGCTATTTATCTTGCTATTTTTTTTTTTAATTTTTTAGCTATTTTCGGCTATTTTAGTTGGCCCATCCAGCTATAAACGACTATAAAGCTATAAAGCTCGATGGTTCAATCAAGGAATAAGTTCGAGGGTTATATGTAAACTCTTTGCTTCAGCGCTGTAAACTTTCTAATAACAATATAATATAATTAAAGAATATAATTAAAAGGCTTGATATTTGTGGCAACCCAAGTTGGTTTCTTTATAACTTATTTATTATTTACTTTCTTTTTGACCCGATTAAGAAAATGAAAAACTAGTCGACACTCATCCATTAGATACAAATTGGATCGTGTTTCCGTCTAATTCGAACTTGGATTTTTTTTTTGGCAATATCGCCGTATTCGCTCTTTCGTTCTCTTTCGCTCTCTTTTGCAGTCTTTCTCTCTCGACGTTGTGAATCAGTTCCTTCGGCGACCGCGCTCGTACTAGTCCTATTTGCCACAACCGGTGCAAAAAGTGCGGAAAACTGTGCGGAAAGTGCGGAAAAACAGTTCGGAAAGCGCGGAAAAACAGTGCGAAAAGTGCGGAAAACCAGCGCGATCGGTGAATAACAGTTTAAAGCTGAAAAACAATGTGAAAAGTGCGGGAAAGCCTCTCGGAAAGAGTGGAAGACCAAAGCGATCGGTAAAAAACAGTTCATAGCGGGAAAAACAATGCGAAAAGTGCGGGAAAACAGTGCAAAATGTGCGGAAAACCAACGCGATCGGTGAAAAACAGTAAAATGCGGAAAAACAATGCGGAAAGTGCGGAAAACCAGCACGTAAAGTCCGTGCAAGTGAAAAGTAAAACAGGCCGAAAACGAAACGAAAAAATTCGTGTCGCTGTCGTTGTATTTGTATGTATTTTCTCTACATCAAGAAAGGAAGGAAAAAAGGAGAGACAAGGAAGAAGCGGTTAAAAAGTGTCAAAATTGTTTGTGCTTCGCTTTTCCATAAATTAAAAATTGTTATTTAAATAACCAATTCTAATTCGCCGTTCTGCAGCACCAATCTAAACGGGTGAGTGAACCAACACCATTTTCTTTTTCCTTTTATTCTTGTCTTTCTCAAACTTTGAGCGCGCATATTTTTTCTTCTTCCATTTTCTTTCTTCTTGTCCTTGAATATGTATGTATGTATGCATACGTGAAAGTTGCGTTGCTTGCTTTGCTTGTTCTCCTCCTGAAAAGTGGAACCTAAGAGAGGAGGAAAGCCATTTAAAGTTAAAGCAAGAGAGCCCCTTAAAGAGAATACGATCCTTGTTCGTTCTCTTCCTTAAAAGTGGAACCTAAGTGCAAAATATCCACTTAAAGAGAGTATGATCCTCTCTTTTGGTTGTCAATTTTGACATTTGGAAAGTTGGGAAGCCGCCATTGTTGTTTACCTTTTTTTTCTCCTTGGGAATTCGTAAATTTGTGAAGCGGAAAAAAGAAACTATTAACTTACATATATAATATATAATTTAAGCCTTATTTTATTACACATGAAGTATTTTTTTATTGCAGTTAAGAAATATATATAAGAAATGTATATTCTTGGTCAACATAAATTGAAAATATTTGATCTATTTTTAAGATATTAATTTATTATCTGAAGCAGAAATTACTCTGTGCAATTAAATAGTTTCGCATGACCTTGTTTGCGGCTTTTGGGCGTCTAGACAACGCCCTCAGCAGCCAATTGTTGCTGTTGACCATAAAAAATGCCCCCAAAAATTCCGACCTTTCCCCCAACCCAATAACCATACTATATATATTCATACACTACGGTATGCATATTCATTACTTTAATTAATAACCCACTAGCCGACACACGTGTCCATTGACACACTCGGACAATGGGTCTCCTCCACAAAAACCACAGCAAATACACTGCAAATACAGAAAGTTTGAATTGAGGAAGTTGGGAACATTATTAAATAATAATAATTCAAAAATATAATAGATAAATATAATAAAAATTCAAAAATATAATAGATAAATATAATAATAATAAAAAAATAGTGTTTTCTAAATTAATTTTAGTTTTAAATTTGATAACATATTCTTTAAATTTCGATAGTTTCGATATCTTCTCGATATATTAGCCTTCCGATCTAAGATAGATATGATTTGCCATTATAATTTCACTCTCTGTAAAGTAGAGCTGAATGAAGCGGCGCATGAGGGGCACAAGACTTAAATTCAAATTGCGTGACACTGGTGGTCATCCGGAGTCGGAACCAGAGAGCCAAATATAGGGGACCCAAAGGTATTTCAAAGTCAGTGCCGCGCAGTATCATCTGCGCGTGGCAGCAGTAGAGATAGATTCATCCTTTGTACGCCACCCGAAAAAAAAAACAAAAAAAAAATCGTTGTGCGTTATTGATTGTCCAATTGAAAGCAATCTGTGCGGAACTGGCAGCACTGCGGCACAAATCCATCAAGTTGACAGTCCCATTTATCGCAAGCAACTATCGATCACTGACCTTGAGGCGAAACTTTACAAAAATATTAGTTGAATCGTGAAAATATCTATGATTCGTTGATCTATTGTCCACCTGTCATTATAGTGTTTATTGTTTTTTTATGGCTTGAAAGTCAGCTGCTGCCATTAGGTGGCAACCCTGGCGTAACAGCTAATTGATACTCGAAAAATAACGGTAATTTCGTTTGAGTTAACAGTTTCTCGTTATGCAAAAGTTTTAATTAATCGAATTAAAAGTCCATCCTAATTACGGCTCTCGTTGTTCTTTAATTAGTTGTTGAGATATTTTGCCATTGCCTGTGAGATCATTCACTCATTTACTCATTCACATTTCTGTTAATCAAATTCGAGTGTAGACGGTACTAATGTCAACGAATAACTGATACCCTTGAGAATTCTTTAATTAAATTATTTTCTAAGAGCTATACAAATTTTAATTAAATTGATGTCAAGTCATAAAATATTTTAATATATTTTCAAAAGTTTTTTTTTCTTATTCGATTTAATAGATATACATATTATATTTATGAAACATCTAATATATAAAAAATATGTTGCCACAAAAAATACTATAGTTAATATATTTATATTTAAATATAATATTATTAGATTTATGAAATATATTTATATATAATTGCCAGTTAAACAAAAGAAATCGGTATACCAAATTTGAGCAATTTAAGACAAAGAACCACCGAGTTCCTACAGGTAGTATCAGTATATGTATATATCTTCTATCCCCATGGCTACCGTGTGTGTTTGTGTCGTGTGACAGCCTCTCTGCGGCGCTCCGTGGACAGCTGTTCCGGAACAGCTGAGTGAAGCGGCCACCCCATCATCATCGTACCCAACCCAATCCGATCCCCATACCATACCATACCATCCCATCCGATCGTTACTCTCCCGCCAGCCAGGTCGCTCAATGAGTCTTCATTCGCTGGCCCAGTTTGTTGTCGCGCGCTCGTGGTTCCTCACTCGTCGTTGTCCGTTTTATTTTCGTGGTGTCGCATATATTTAGTAAATATTTTGTTGTTGATATTTATAGTTGGGACATTTCTCTCACACTCTCTGCGTGTTGTTGAACATATTTTTTTGTTGGTGTCGTGTTTTTTTTATTTGTTGTTCTTGTGAAGATTTGATTTTAATTTGCCTAAATGGCAGCCAAAGATCGCCTGCCCATATTTCCCTCACGCGGGTGAGTAGTCTTGTTCCTGATCCTGCTCCTTAACGCTATATACATATCTATAACCAAGAAGATATTCACCTATTGCAGGGCGCAAACTTTGATGAAATCTCGTCTGGCAGGCGCCACCAAAGGCCATGGCTTGCTCAAAAAAAAAGCAGATGCGCTCCAGATGCGATTTCGCCTGATTCTGGGCAAGATCATAGAGGTATGGAGACTATATGCATACATTTTTTGTATTATATTAATATATATTATTTAATTATAGACCAAAAGCCTTATGGGGCAGGTGATGAAGGAGGCCGCCTTCTCGCTGGCCGAGGTCAAGTTCACCACGGGTGATATCAATCAGATTGTCTTGCAAAATGTGACCAAGGCTCAGATCAAAATTCGTACCAAAAAGGATAATGTGGCCGGTGTAACGCTACCCGTCTTTGAGCCCTACATGGATGGCGTGGATACGTACGAGCTGGCCGGCCTGGCACGCGGTGGTCAGCAGCTGGCCAAGCTTAAGAAGAACTATCAGTGCGCGGTGCGACTTCTCGTGGAGCTGGCCTCACTGCAGACCTCCTTTGTGACCCTCGACGATGTGATTAAGGTGACCAATCGGCGGGTCAATGCCATCGAGCATGGTGGGTCTTAAAACTAGATTCTTTGAAGCTATAAAAATAATGTATATATATTTCAGTGATTATCCCACGCATCAATCGCACCATTGAGTACATAATCAGCGAATTGGATGAGCTGGAACGTGAGGAGTTCTATCGGTTGAAGAAAATCCAGGACAAGAAGCGGGAGGCCCGCAAAATTGCGGATAAAATGCGTGAGGAGCTGCGTCGCCAGGGTCAGTTGGAGGAGGAGGCCAAGGAAGTGCAGAATATCCTTGATGAGGACGGTGATGAGGATCTGCTCTTCTAGATCGATCGCGATCACAATGCTAATGATGATGATGATGAAGATGAAGATGTCCTATCCTGTTTCCACTCTGCACTCAACTTTGCTACCTCACCTTTGTCCACTTCGTTGTCTATGTTGTTGTTGTTGTCGTTGTCGTTGTCGTTGTTCTTGTCTTTATCGTTATCGTTGTTCATTATGATCCGGATGCTATTCATGGAAATACAATCCCTACCCGTAAACCCTGTGCGCGCACCTCTGTCGTCTCACTTTCTGTGTTTTTTGTTGTGTGGTTTCAATTGTCAATTGGCTGTGTGTGTGTCTCTAAGTGTATGCACTGAAAAGTATTTCTGGCTACAAAAAAAATATCAAGTATACGCTGGCAATTATATTAAGTATACGCAGGGGTAGCCTAAGTTGGAACATTTTACCGGAACTCTTTGGGAATTATGTTATTTAAATATGGAAAATATGCAAGTATTTGCCAGGAGGGTAGTTCCCTTGGGAATTCTTATGACAAAAGTAAAAAAGCTAAGAAATTATTATGATTAAATTAGTATTTAAAAGAATTAAGTAAAACAGAAGGTTAAAAAAATATTTTATATGCATTTACCAAGAATGTAAACCCTTTTTCCCTCAGTGCATGTTTATGTCGATACTCTTCCAGAGATATAGCTATTCCATATACACCGAAAACCTTGTTTATTTGCCTCTATAGCATTTGACGACTTTTTTATGAATTATAAATAGGTCATCAATATGCATGCCCATTTCCACCATCATTGGCAATTAGTGGAGCTTCTTTTGGCGGCCTATTGAGACAGTTTTAGATAGAGAAATATATAGCTTTTGGCAGTCATAAGATAGGTCATAAAATTCAGTCAAAATTTAGCTACTATATAGAATAATACTTCCAGAGATATATAGGGTATCCAAAACTTCAAGCATTCCAGTTTTTATAGCATTCCCTGATGATCCATTAAAACATCCGATTAAGCTATTTAAGGCGCTCGAAATTGCCAATTGAGCTTTGCCAATTTCGGAGGGGAATCGGAATCGGTGTTAGGGGGATTCACGAACGGCACGTGCCGCTATATCTTATAATAACCTGATCCCCAGTAGAAATACAACCACGTTTTCATCTCAGTATGTATGCATACAAAATCATGTTTTTATTCATTTTATTATTTTTTAGCCTTATACACGTAATAGTTTGCCATTGACCACCACCGGGGGGTGTTCCGGTTTTAGAGTTCCACATCTTAAATTCGGCTTGAATTTCATAGTTTTCTTTTTCTTTTTCTTTTGTTTTTTTTTTTAGTTTGAAAATTTGCATTAAGCGTTCAGTAAAATAACCAAGGACAGGAAATTCAAACTAAAAACATGCCGCTCTTAAAATGCATTTTGTAAGCTTAAGTTTAAGTGAATATTCAATATTCGAGCTGATCACTGATCACTGATCGATATTCAGCTAATGTGACTTTCAAGTGTGCCAATTCGTTCTTTTTCATTCACATTTCCTTTTCTCCAAGTGCTTTGTACTCTCTTCACATAACATATATTATATGTATATCCAATATACGATCTATACTCAGACATTTCTATCAGGTTTCTCTTGCCATGCGATTCCTAGGGTGTAGCGCAGTTAGTGTAAATACCAAATATGTAAATATGTCTCTTCTCTTAATGCTTTACATTCATGTAAATATATATATATATATTGATCTTAGTTACACAAAAAAAAAACACCAATTATCATTACATTCATCATTACACTCAGTACACACACATTTTATATAATTTCTTTTAATGTAATGGTAGGTAAATATACAAAAATATTAGTTATATTAATATTTAAATATATATTTATTGATAGATAAAAAAAAAACAAAAAAAAAAAAACGGGCACACTTTCAGCTTCAGTTTAGTTTAGTTTAGTTGCGCCCACGAATTCTAAGCTAGGCGTTTCTCTCTCTCTGTGAGTTATACAGATCGATTTATTTTTTTTGAGATTGGAAATCAAAGTGCTTTAAGCTTTGGGCTTGGCATGATTCTTAGCTATGGCCTTGGCCTTAGCCTTGGCTTTTGACTTTGTTATTGTTGCAATTGTGGTTGCTTTAGCTGCTGCGGTTGCGGTTGCGGTTGCACTTGTTGCACTTCCTGTTGTTGTGGTTATTGTTGTTGTTGCTACTGCGGCCAGCGTTGACGTCGGCGGCAATTGCGACGTCATAAATATTTGCTGCGGCTTTTGTCCACCGGACATCACACATTTGTCCTGAAATCGAAGGAAAGAAAACAGAAAACAAAAAAAAAACGGAAACGGAAACGGAAATATTCCAACGGTTGCCGCATTTGTTGTTGTTTTTTTAAGGGAAAGAAAGAAAGTAATTTATTTAATTTGTGGCTTCGTTTGCGGACCCCATTAGTTAATATCGATCGTGGTAAAGTTTTTCGTTGCAAAACAAAGCGCAGCTAGGCAAAAGTCAATGCAGTGACAGTGGGCGTGATCGATAGTGATAGTGGCAGTGTGACCAGCTCATTAAAGTAAAGTACAGTCACTCTCAATAAAATTTAATAAAATAAAATCATATAAATACTCTGCAGTTTACACAATTTCATACTTTGCTGTTTAATATTACCATAATATTTACATAACATAAGCAAAATATATTAAAAAATAAAAAAACGAAGAAACAATTAATACTATAACTAATGGGAAACTATAAAACCAATTCGAAATATATTTATTAAAGTTAATCAATTAAAACCAATTCGAAAAATATTTATTAAAGTTAATCAATAAGTCTCTGTTCGGTTCTCCCCTGATTTGGTCACACTGCAACAGTAACTTTAAGTTTGTGTTATTTTTTTACTCGAATGTACTAAGTTAGTTATTATAAAAGTAGTAGAAGAACATGCCGCTCAAGTTTTGCTGGAAAATTCAATATCAAGTAGTAACCGTGTGCGAGTGTTTTTTCTTATTTTTTTTTTTCTTAGTGTATTTGCGTGTCCAGAACAGAGAATGTGGCGCTATTTTGAAAAATTGCTTGTCATCGTCAGAGAATAATAGTTTGGTAATTTGGATTCAAAGACTTGAAATCTTTGACGGGGTCTCAGGGAAAAGGATTTTTCTAATTTTTGGATCTGTCTAATTTACACTGTACGAGGGGTGAAGGCAATCTAAAATCAAGATTAAACTATAAATTAAACTAGGGAAAGTGGGAGTTTGGATAAACTATAAAGTTTTTAAATAATAAAATGCTATAAAAAAATATATTTATGTATGGCAACTAATTTATGGGATATATAACTGTTATGCTTTTTCCCAGATTTTTTTAAACTTAAAAATTGTTTTTTAGTGATATCAAAATTTAATATAAAATAAATCAGTGATTAAAGTACTAAATATTTAATAGGACATTGGGAAAACTTAAGACTTGACTTGAGATAGCTCTTCTTTGTGGTAAGTTAGTTGGAACAAAGATTATGAAAAGAATAAGATGTGTAACGCTTTAAGCATACAATCTCTTCAACTTATTCTCTATATAATCTTTGGTTAGGAATAAATATAGAAGGAGGAGAGTAGGACTTTGGTAGACAAGCTCTTTCTAGATTTTATTTGGAAATGGGTTTCTGGTAGCTTGCAGGCTGGGTGCTGGCTACTTGTGGTGTAGGAGAAGGCTTAGCTTTTTTTTTTTGGAGAGAGAAAAAGATATAGGGACTAGCGGGCAATGGCTGATGGCTACTTCTACGGCTAGGACTACGACTAGGTCTACGTCTACGGCTAGTTTTCGGTTAGCTACTGCTCTGACAACTCAAATACAACTGACTCGGGTGGCACGGATGACGCTGACGGTACTCTCAGTACCTTTTGACCCCGGAAGCAGATGCCCATCATCCACTTGGAGCCGCTGCCGCCGCCGACGCCGCCGCTGGCGTTGCTGTCCTCATCCTTGCTCCGGATGCGATTAGCCGTTGTTGTTATGGGATCGGTACCCGGTACCTCAGGCTGTGACAACTGCTGCCTTTTCTCTCGATCCTTATCCAGGCTCTTGTCTTTATCCCGCACCTTAATCAGTCGCTGTCGCTGCTGTGGCTCATGGATCATCACAATGCTGGCACTACTAGCCTTTCGTCCATTTAGCCTTTTATTCGGGGGTGATATTCTGTGTCAAAAAAGGATCAAGTGATGAGAAATTAAAGCTTGGAAGACTCCTAATTAGATGTACCTCTTGCCAGTGGCCTGATTCTCGCCCGTTTGCTGCTGTACAGCATCCGTATCGGGAGCGGTATTGTAGGCACCCGAGTACATGGAGGCCCGCTTGGGGGCCCATTCCGGATGACCGCGTACCGACAGCTGGGTGGCCAGACTCTTGAGGAGAACAGCCCGAACCTAAAAGAAGAAAATATAATATTAATAGCATCCCTGATAAATCCCTCCTCTTCCAACTTACCTCGCCATTCAGAAAGCAATAGATGAGGGCTATAAAGAAACCCTGGAAAGAGGTAAGAAAGTATGTGGAATAGGACCACACCGCAAAGTTCGTGGCTGTCTTTAAGGGCGCCACCTGATGCAGGATATTGGTAATGCCCAAAAGTGGCAACAGGACTATGGCCGCCCTCACAGCCTTGCGGGTCTGCTCGATATCACTGGCCTGCGACTGCCTCAACTTCATCACCAGCACTCGTATGATGTTCACCAGGAAACAGAAGTTGAGCTACAGATCAAGGATCGAGTTAACTAAAGCATGTTTCAGGATTATTATGATGAATACCCACCAGTATCACCGCCAGACGCGGTCCCTCGAGTATCCAGTAGTATGGCGTGAGATTATAATTCCACAAACAGTCTCCCAATGAGGTGTCCATGTAGATCACTGTGCAACGGGCCCAAACGGTGGTCATTAGAATGGGAACACACCAGCCGAGTCGCGAGAAGAACTTCAATGGGAAGCTTCCCTGGAAAACGGCCACCGTTACCATATTGTGCAAATAGAGGCCCTCGATGAACATCCACATGAACATGGCGGTGCGAGCGTATTCCAAAAGGACATACGATGCCTCACACAAATAGGGCTGAAAGGGTGACACACAGAATATTTGCATATTTTCATATAATAAATATCGAATAATACCCACCGTATTTTCTATGACCGAAAGACTTGTGTTGGTGGCCGCCTCCTTGCTGCCCCTTCGGAACTGATCCAGATACAACGTCAGCCGAATGATCACCTGCAGCACCATGGCAACAAATAGATTCTTGTGGATTTTGGTGCGATTATTTCGCAAGGAACGAAAAGTGCAGAAGATCAGCAGTGAGACGATCAGGGCGAATAGGGACAGGCAGAGCCCGACAATCTCCAGGGTTCTCGTCCTCTTGGCTATCTCTATGTAAAGATCCAAATCCTCACGACTGCCCATCTGCTGCATCAGCCGTATGACCTCGGGCTTGTAGCATGGCCCATAGTCCGTCCAGCCCGTGGCATTGGTTTCTGTGGCATTTGGCCTGCTGCCCCATCGGCCGTCCAGCTCGCATTTTCGATTGGCGAACTCTGGAGGATAATGATAATAATAATAATAATTATAATAAGTAGAGGTGGTGTGAAAGGAGGTATATGTATATCCCTGGATTAATGACTGCAAATCGGACATTTTGACACAGTGACTGACTGACTGACAGCTGCAATTATGCCAATTACGACGAACGGAGGACAACCCCCTTCTATGAAAGATTGGGGTCTAAAAATCTACAGTCATGGGTTTTAGTTAAATGAGGCCACGGCAAGGCGGCACTGAGAGATATTTGTGGTGTTTTTTATAAAATTCTTGTTGATAATTATTACAAAATGTATTATATATATTTCTAAACAAAAATATAATAATACTCTCTATGAAATATTGCATAAAATATCAATATTTCAATATTATCTTATAAAATTGTAGAGTTATTTTTTTTTCTAGTGCACTGCCATTGCTTATTAAATACTTATTATTCCCCCGTGGTGCAAAAGCGTTCGATTTGCCGGCCAGGAGGGCATATCATCATCATTATTATCAACGATGGGGTCGGAGCCCCAGTTGGGATCGTAATTAAGCAATCGATGGCCAGCGGCGAGACCCTGGGCCCACCATCAAGCCCAGCTGGAGGCACACACCTGGCCGGTCCACGCCCACCTTTGGCCCACTTTCAGAATGACCTCCCTTCGCATACGCTTAATGGGGTTAAGGAGAAAGGGGTTAAGATTGGGAGTTCGTCCATGCATGCAAATATTGAACTTCTCTCGATGAATACGAAATCAAGTAATTGTTTTGCCGTTTTCGTCGGCAGTTGAACGGATTCCCAGCAAATGATCCGTATAATTGTGGCCGCCAGTTATATGTACATATATAATATGTGAGGGAGGGAGTCATATTATACTTTAGTAGCTGAAGCCATAATTCTGCTTATTTACTGATTTACTAATTAAGCTATGATTGAGGATGACTTTTAACATTTAACATTTCACAAGTCATAATTCTGTTTATTTAACCAAGCTTAAGAGTTATTAAATTCCAATTAAGTTTCATGGTTAATTACTTACTGCGTGTATCGACGCCATGATAACCGCCAGGACAGTTCATACGGGCCAGGACTCCGGCCGGAGTTGGTGGCCAGCAGAGTAATGTGTCCCAGGTCCAGTTGCAGTACAGGCCTATCGAAATAATGTTAAAATAATTATAATAAATACATAAAAGTGGAAACATGATTGAAATATTACTAAATAATTAAAATATTTTCAAAAAGTTAGATTTAAAAATTTGTATATATCGAAAAAATGGTTTAAACTTCATATCGATATTATCGAAAATATATTCAACATATTTTAAATTAGAATTAATTCAAAATTTGTTGCCAGATATTTCTAAATTATCTTTAATACTACATATTTAATAATCTCCCACTAAAATTAAATATGTTCGATAAATCAAACAGAATATCGATATAAATTTTGATGGAATTGAATGAAATCATCGATAAATCGATCATTTCTGCTTTTTCCCAAATATAAAGAGTTCTTCTTTGAACTTTGACTTCCTTTTAATTACACAAATTAAATAATTAATTAATTATGATTTCATTAACCCCGCATCACTCACCTGTCTGTGGCAGGGTGTAATTGGCAAATAGCGCCGAACAGTTCTCATAGTTGGTGGCTGCCGCCGCAGCAAGCGTTATATTCCATGGAGCGCTGGCATTGGCATTGGCCAGAATCTGTTCTGGATCCGGATCACGGAGCACCTCCTTCACTGTCGCTTCCAAAGCCATTTTGGCCACACTGGTGACCCCATCGAGGACGAAGTTGGGATCCAGTGCATCGGCATCTGGCAGCAACGGCGGCAGCGACGATAATTCGTCGGTCGCATTGCCATGCAGGAAGGGAATACGTCCGCCGCCTAGGACATCGTTAATGGGCAGCTGCGAGGATGTGGGCTCCAGCATAGATGCGGATGCCGAATCGGATGAGGATGCGGATGCGGATGCGGATGAGGATGTGCTGGACTGGCGCAGCAGGCGGGTGAAGCGCTGAGCGGAAATGCCGCCGCCCGAGTCGAGGATGCTCGACAGTAGTGTCATATCGCCAGCGAACGCATATTGCAACTGCAAAGAACGAACGAAAATTTAAAACTTTTATTAATAAATAATTTCTAAGGGTGTAACCTTATTTACATTCCAAAATTTGTTAAGAGGATATGGTACATATTCAATTTGTTGGATTTTCGATAATTAATCGGTGTTAAAATGGGATATTTTTAGTGATCTACTTATAATTTAATTATAAGTATTAATTATAAGAAAAAATCAAAGCTGTATAGCATTTGATTTGTATATAATATTTATGCTATTTGTTTCTATCGATAAATGTAATTTTATTATTCTCTTTTATCGATAAATTTCGATTTATTTTAATTTATTTGCTATTAACTCATTTGTTTTTAATTTTCCTGTGTGAATACATTGTAAGAAGCCTCGTGTTAAGCCAAAGTCTATGAGTTCTGAAGCCTTTGTTAGTTATTCTCTTGCTTTGGGCCACCTCTCCTCCGATACTTATCGGATTATAATACATAGCTAGCACCCAACATACATACTTCCCCCAGCTGATATTGGATGCTGCACCTGTCAGTGTCCTTGGATTAGCATATATCTGCCAGGATGCATTGCCATTGGAAATTGATACGTTTCCGAGTCCTGGCCTCCTGCTTCCTGCTTCCGGGTCAGAGTTAATTGAAAGCTTATCGCACAATGGAAACAACAAAAGGCAAAAGGCGCCTTTGTTTACGGCTCTTTCAGAGATTTATGTATATATAGAGTGGAGGAGGATCCCCTCAGTCGTTAACGCAGTTTATGATTGCCCCTAATAAATGGCCAGCTTATTTATAGTCCCGCTGCACCCAAGTGCAAACATCACACTCAGCACACTCAACACTCAACAACCCACACACACACATCACAATTTATACAGAGAAAGTGTACACACATCGCATTCACAGTTCCATATCATCCACATCGACACCGATTGCAGGCAGGGATTATGTCTGGCAAATGGACACGAGGCAGGAGGAGAATGAAGGAGGAGGAGTAGCAGCTCGGTCGTGTGATGGATTCCGATGAGTTGGCTATTTACAATTCCAGGGAATGTCTCCTGCCATTGTCCTCCGCCGGTGGATGGAGAGGGGGAAGTAATCTCTGCATAAGCAGCCACCCCTAGAAAAATCCAGTCAAGGCAAGGAGTCAGTCAAAGGATAAGGATTTTACATTTACAAGCAAATCAATTCTGCACTTCATTTTATATAAAAAGTGTGCAAAGAAGTGGTAAATAAATATTTTATTTAAATATTTTATATAATCTACGATAAACGGAATGTAAATTACAAATTACGATTTCTTTCAGGTGGCTCTCAAAAAAAAATATATATACATATATATGAATGCTCTTCCGCTGCTGTTTGTTTCCGCCCAAGGAACATGGAAAAGGAAGGCTCAAGGAGAGAGAGCATGTGCCGCATGCCGTTCCGGAGAATTGCGTAAACAAGCTATCCGGAATGGTAGGATGTCGGGATGGATGCCAGGATGCGGCGGATGGACGTTCGCCCAAGTCGTTCAGTGTCCCCTCCCAAAATGCCTTCGAGTGCATTTTATATAATTTCATAAGAATTTCAATTTACCCAGCTGTCACTGCTTACATATGCAGAGGGTATACCTATGTGCTTATATTAAATACATAAAGCTGAAATATATACATTTTATTGAGCCAAAACTAAATTTTGTCCTTTAAACAAAATATTTATTGATTCATTATAAAATTAGTTTAGAAAAGTATTAAATGGAAAAAAAGGAAACACATTATATTTACTTTTTATGCTCCTTATTCTTTTTTAAATTTTATACATAAGACATTTTTATTTTTAATTTTCTTTAAAGAACCTCATAAATTTTTTATTTTAAGCTAGAAACACATTTGATTCAAAGTTTTATAGTGTTTTGTTTATAAGAATATTCCTTGGCTTCAATTTGGTTGGTAAAGCGATACATATTGTTATTAATTATCGATAAATCACACAATATTTAAATTATTAAGAAAGCTCTTTGGTAAAATTTTTTGGGCTAAAAAAATGAATGGTTTTAACTCGGTTAGTAATTATTAAGAATACTTAGGACAAGTCGTGAGTTTAATAAATAAATTGCCTAATGATAAACTTTCGATATTTACACATTTTTTACAAGTGTAGGATCATAATTAGTTCTGATTCCAACCGATACTTATCGCTGCAGCGGCCTGAATCTCTGCGCGCTCGTAATTAAGCTAACTAAGCGCAAAAGCCACTCCAAAGCAGCCAGCTCAAAGGATTCGTGTTGGGATTGGGATTCGATAACTAAACAGGATGTGGGTGGGGCGTCTGATGCCTCCTTCGTATTTCGGATTCCCAGGCAGACGACGAAGAGCACCGCAGACCACGGACGACAGACTCTGATTTGGGTCACTTGGCAGCAGTTGCAGCGACTTAAAGTGCGTCAAAATGCTGGCTACAAGGAGTTAAGGGGCTAAGGGAGATGCTGACGCCAGGGAACACAATTAAATACTTGGGTAATTTGAGGGAAAATGCTGCCAAGCGACAAAAAATGAAAGTCTAAGGAGGGGGCTTCCCATAAAATATTAAAAAAAATCAATAGCAGAGTTCAAAAAGGTCTGAAAATAATATTAAGGTTTGGAATAAATTGATAAACATATTAAAAAATATATAAAAATGATAAATGTTTATTTTCCAATATTTAATTTTTAATTTCGTAAGATTTTAAGACCCATTTTTTATAATTTCTTGTATAATTAGTTTATATTTAAATATTATTCATTGTAAACCCAAACTATCTGTAAAAGGCAACCCAAATTACCACCTGTTTCCCCACATTTAATGGCTTGTAAAAGCCAAAACTCTTAGAAGACTTTCATAAACATAAATAAGATTTATTTCCCGTAGATAAATCAAAGCCATAAAATAACTTTTAATGCCAAACAATCAACCAGCACAAATTGGTGTAAATAACAAACAGAATCTCCCCACCAACAAACGTGTATGTAATAAATTTATTTTTATTTTTATTTCTGCCCTTCGATGCTTAGAGCTCTTTTGTTTACAGTTTCAGGCTGCTTGGTTCGGTTAAATAATTAATCACTTTACATATTGAGCACTCGTCGGATTTAATTATTTAAGACGCCTCGGAATGCCCCAAATGCAAGGCAAGGACATTCCAGGCGAGAGAGCGAGTGAGACAGAGAGAGGGGGACCCTGCGTTAAGGACTCAATCGTTGGCATTAAAAAGTCATTGAGTATTGCGCCTAAAAACTGGGTTGATTGAGCCCCGAATCGATCGATTGTTTTAACAATTTTCATCGCCCAAAAGTGCAGTCACATCAACGAGGCCTCGATATTTCCCAGCTTTTTCTCTTTTTCTATTTTCTAGGCCAGGCAGCAAATCAAAGGGGCGTTGGGGCGTGGCTTTATCGCACATATAAGTATGTATGTTATATTTCTTGGGCATAATTATGGCGTAAAAAACGAAATAATGAAAGAAAATGAATCTCAAGAGCTACCCATTCAATGTTCGCCAACAAAAGGGTGTAGGAAAATCTTCGGGTGGGGGAAAGTGTAAGGAAAACTGTGAAGAAAACTGTGAGGGGTTTGGTTTTGGCTTCGACGCGACGCTATTTGAAAAGTTTTTCGCGCTATTTGACAAGCCAAAGGACTTTTCACTGCGGGTTTTCTTTTGGACGCCAAAAGAGTTGCCATAGCACACGAACAGTGCGTTTTAAAAGTATAAATTTGCAATTAAATATGAATTTTTATATCAATATCAATAGCATTATTTGAGTAAGGTAAATTAAAGTTTTAATTTGAAAGTAAATACATCTATTTATTCAATACAGCAATTATAAAACCTTGAATTTGTTAATAAAAAAGAAGAATGCAAACAAATTACAAGCATACCTTTATTACATTTCTATGAAAAACTATGTCAACGATATTTGTGACAAAGAAACACATATTAAATTGGTTATTTTTATGTTTATTTTCAGACCACAACAAATATGCCAAGAATGTGGAAGGACACAGGTGTGAAATGCAATCATTTGTCAATTGCAATTACCTCAATCAAACCAGTTGAAAATCAAATGTAAGTGACAACTCGTTAAAGGGAAATGCAATTTTGATATAAACTTGATTAATATTTCTGTTGAATTTTGGTGGACACAACATTTATTATATTTATTTATTATAAAAAAGATTTAATTAAATTTAAATTAACTTTCCCATTAAAACTGACACCCAACCTTTAGTATATATCAATTATTATGGCCATGAAACGCACTGTAGTCTGTGCGAAAAGTCCAGACCAATTAGGGGCAACAAAGGATTTACCAAATTGAAAGTTTGGCAAATGTTTAAGCAGCCAGCAAACAGTAGCAGCAGCAGCAGTAACTTATATAACTGAGCAATCACCTTAAATTCGGGAGACATCACCCATCCTCCCCCGCATCAAGGACAGCATCTGAGGGGCGCATCCTTAAAACGGGGTTCCAATTGGGGCCGTGTCCCCAGTTTATAGTTACATCACCTTTCCCAGGCCCAGGACCTTAAAGCATTCCTGGTTACACCCAGTGTCGAGTGGGCGGTGCGGTGCGGTGCGGTGCGATGCTTTGCCTTTGTCACCGCAGGACATTTGCCGCTTGGCTGAGCCACTGCAGCTGCTTATACAATTTGGCATTGAAACTGCCACTGTTTGCAGTTAGCTACACTGACAGAAAAATGCTGTAGTAATAATTATTTAGAAAGAAAATGGGGTCTCAAATGATTCAGTATAGAATTTTGCAGAAATTCGGAGGTTTTTTTTCAGGATTTTCTCATAATAACTCAAAAATCTAAACAAATAAAAATATTTACAGCTAAACAAGCTTGAAATTTAATTTAAAATAAAATAAAAGCTTAAAATCTCTTTGTTACTTTAGCATTTTCCAGTGCATTTAACTGCTGCTGTGGTTTCCTTTTCGCACGGTTTAGTTTCTTCTTATTTTTTTTGTTGGTGGACCTTGGATCGATGCGAATGTCTTGGTCCAGGCCAGGCTTGTAATTGAATAACTGAATATCTTAGCAAAAAAAAGAAGAAATAATAAGAAAATAAATAAAGGCTGAGGGAGGGGAAGGACAGAAAATTCTAATGAATGTAAAAAGATAAAAGCAGGGGTGGCCACCCTCTTCTCGCCTCGCCGAGTTCAATGTGGATATTCCGCATTGAAATTAATTTTGACAGCAGTCGAGCAGATTTTGACAGCTCGTCAAGTTGTTCTGTGTGCGCCTTGCCATTGAGTTTTTCCAACCCCCCAACCCCGGAAAATGCCAGTCAGCCAGCCCTGCAACTGTTGCATTACTGATTACTCCTCCGCTGTCGTTTCTGCTGTTCTGCTGTTTCGCTGCTGTTCTGCCGTGCAATTTGCCAGATTGACACTCTATAAATCAATATCGGTACGAAACGAATCGAGAATCGAACCGAAGCGGCCTAACAGCAGCAGCAGCAGCAGCACTTACTGCCAGTTGGCACTGCCAGTTACAGTCGCCATAATAAATATGGTGCCAGGTTTTACCCCTGTGCCAGTATGTTCACCTGTACCAATGCCAAAGTCAATGCCAGTGTCAGCGTCAAATGATACACGAGAGAAATGTGTACTTTTAAAGAGTTTTGTCTTTACTTTTTTTGTTAAGAATATATATAGAATATGTATATATTTTCTATATATTTTTATTATTTGAAAATAAATTATTTCATGCAAAATATTCATTCCATTGTTTGTACCTAAATTAGGTAAATGTATTGCCTGCATGGTCACACTTTGCACGATCAATTAGGAGATTATTTACAATAAATTATCATTTCTTAATAATATTTTTATGTTAATAAATACTATTTTTATGTTAATAAATATTATTATTTTAATTTTTTTTCTTTTCAAAATATCCTCTTGATTGTTTTTTTTATTTTTTTATATATCCTCTTGATTGTTTGTACCTAAGGCTTATATATTGCCTGCATGGTCACACTTTGCACGATCAATTAGGCGATTATTTACAATAAATTATCATTTCTTTATAATATTTGTATGTTAATAAATATTATTATTTTAATTGTTCTTCTCAAAAGTCTTATTTATTGCCTGCATGGTCACACTTTGCACAATCAACTGGGAGATTATTTACAATAAATTATTATTTCTTTATAATATTTTTATGTTAATAAATATTATTATTTTAATTTTCTCAAAATATCCTCTTGATTGTTTTTTTCAAAATATCCTCATGATTGTTTGTACCTAAGGCATAATTTTTTTGCCTGCATGGTCACACTGTTATTTTATTTTCCTCCTAATAAATATTATTATTTTTTATATTTTTCTTTTACTTTTACGTGACTTCTCTCAGTGTACAGTTTGAGCAAAAGACGCTTGAAAAGGCCTCAATGAATAAAATATGCTCAATGGATTATTGTCCTTAAAGGGCCAGACATTCAATGCAATTTTGTGTTGTTTTCTTGTTGAAGAAAATTGTGAAAACAATAGAATTTATCGCTCCATTTTCTCTCCTTGTTTTCACCTTCAATTAAACGACAATTGGAATGTAAGTGGATTGTTAACTCTGTCATAATCAGTTGCAATTTAATGCTCTATTTGGTAGGAAAAAGAAGAGGTTCCTTTGGCCTGCATTCCCACACAGTTTGTTATGCAAGTTTTATTCTATTATTGTTTCATTCTCTGTTACGTCACTCGATATAGGCTCGACAGATATTCCCAGGCAGAAATATATAAGTTCAACGACCAAGCCAAATCGGCAGCTGTCTTATGCAAACAGTTTGGCTTACATAAAACCCGGGGCAGAGCATCGTTATAGCATTACTTAATAATAAGCTAACAACTGACCCAGTTACATAAGGTTTATTCAAATTTGCAGAGCTTTAACATGGGGGCCCACCTGTTGATGTCCTGCGAAACGCACAGGAAACACGGGGCACAGGACACGGGGCAAGTGAGGTTCGTTCGTTCGTTCAGTCGTTCATTCAGTCGTTCATTCGTTCATTTTGTTGGTTGTTGTTTGCTCTCGTTCACCTCGACGCTGTGGCCCAGGGTGCTGGCAGATTGGCAGCCCGGCAGTGGCCCCAAATTGGCTGGCTGGCTGGCATTCCGCCATCCCGGAATCCCTCCGGTTGAACCGGAGAGGAGACCCACCCACAAAAACCCTACCCACTAAGCTTCTGGCCACCAAGGAAATTCTTTACTCGTTAGCCTGGCGCACAAGTCGCACCACCCAGGACCTTGACAACGCGGCAACAGGATCTGTGAGCTGCGCTGGCGAGTTTTTTGCTCGCCAAATCCTCAGAACAGTGACATTTACACGGATGAAAAAAGGCAATAGAACAAAAAGATTATAAAAAGAACATAAACAAAATGTTTTCCTTATTTTGTGACTAATTTATGCCTAGTTTTTGTCAGCAGGTTAATTACCTTATTAACTTTTTAAGTTTTATAAATTTTAACATAACATAAATTATATTTTCGACTGCATTTAAGAATAATTCTTTGGTTTTCATATTAAAGATATTCCAATGATCTTTAAACGAAGCAAAATCTGATAAAGTCCTGTCATTAATATCATTTAAATGCTAATTTTTAATTGCTTTCCTATTTTATTTTATTTATTTAAACCTTTTTATTTGCTGTGCAGTTTTATTGCACTTTTTTTTTGTTGTATTTTATATTTGGCAGACTGCCAGAATAATTCTCGTAACTCTCGTTTTGGTTCGTTGGCTGATTGTTGTGGTCGCCAGATTTTCCGCTTTTCCCCGCTCTGTTTCCCATCAGCAGCTCATCTGACTGTGGCTCTGTATCTGTATCTCTGTCTGTAACTGTATCTGCATCCGTAACTGGTGTATCCTGTATCTTTATCTGTGTTTCGGTGTATCTGTGTATCCTCAACCCCTGCCCTGCCCTGGGCTCGTTTTGCAGCTTGATTTGCTTCTCGAATGACATAAAATTAATGAATTGCTTCTAATTGTTGCATAATTATGTTGTTATTGCTGCTGCTGCTGCGCCCACTCCACACTTTAGACTCTCCATTATTCTCATCAATTTCATTACATTACGTTTTCATGGTCGATTCATTTGTTCATCCTGTCAGCGCCAGGACAAGGGTCTCCCTGTGTATGTGTGTGTGTGTGCGTTATACAACCCGGTGAGTTGGGCGAACGTCGAAGGACTTGCCTTTAGAGTAGGTCCTTAGCCTTAAGCAGATGTGACTGCTGCTGCTGCTTCGAAGACTCTGGCCATAACACTGGCCAACAAAATGTGAGAATTCTTTTAATAGGATTTAAAGTTGATTTAGAATTTTAGTTATTTGAAATATTTTCCATAATATTTGTAAATAATTTAGGGAGAAAATTATATAAACTTTTAAGGTTTTGAATTTGACTTTATATTTAATGCGAATTTAAACTCGTCTCAGGCAATATTTAAATGAAATAGTAAAGTAAATAGTAAAAGCCATGTTGTCCAGTGTAAATATGTGTCTGTGGCAGGAAATTCTCCCCTGTTCTTCTGGCTATACATTTTTCTTTTGATTATTTTCATTTCATTGGCAACAAAAGGCGTAGCGGAAATATGTATTCATCAAATTGCGACAGAAAGCAGTCTGAAACCTTTTTGCGGTAATGGTTGTGAGTGCAGTGCCAGTGCCTGCAGAGAAGAAGGGTTCAGCTTTTCAGAGGTGCTCTCGTTACAGTTTGATTTTTTTAATTTAGACAAATAAATAAACTTGTGACACAGGAATTGTTGTGGGTTTATTAAGAAAATAAATAAATACACAGCCAAACCAAAATACAATTCAAAGTTGGATCAAAATGGTTGTCAAAATCGTTGCATTTTTCAGGATGGAAAGGTAATTTTCATCTTTGAAAAATGAATTATGGTATGAAATTGAATAACAAAAAAATAAGTAGAAAAGTTTAAAAAGTGGAGATTTGTAAAATTGTGAATCAGAAACTTATGAAACTTAATGAAACTCAACTTATATAATTATCTACTTCCTTTTTTTAATATATATTACAATAATTTATTATTTTTAACCAATAATAATTTTTTTTGTTAACAAAAATGATTATTTTGTATTTTTTTAGGCTTCTCTTTGCACAATTTTAAGTGTCTTTGATGCTTAAAAAATATATTCTTTATATATATTTACATTATAATATAAACTTATATTACACAATTTCCCTGCAGATTTTTCCCTCAGATTTTTCTCAGTTTTAATTAATTTCAAGTGTAAAACTTACGCCTGCGAAACCAATAACAGCAGAAAGCATACGAAATGGCCAATGGTAAAGGCCAAGTCAAAAGCCAACAACTGCAGGTTGCTTAAAGTTATTCTTTTTTTTTATTTTCAACGGTAATGGTAATGGAATCCGGATTAAGGATTAAGAATCAAAAGGACGACTGTTGAGTAGGTGGCAGCGCAGGCGGGGATTAAGCCAATTGAGTGGAGTGCCTGGCCGGGGATTGCCTTAATTGAGGCCAAGCAGGGAGAGGGGTTAAGTGTCAAGGTCAGGGGAGCGCGACACGTCCAGCTAACAGCTACCTTGGCTAACAGCTAACTTGGCTAACAGCTAACTTGGCTAACAGCTAACAGCTAACAGCTGACTGTGACTGTGACTGTGACTGTGACTGTGACTGTTCTGGGCTAATTGCCTTGGCTGTATCCTACGCCTACGAAGCTTTGCATAAATTTTCGCTAGCATTTTCGCATTCCTCATTTTCCATTTTCCGCATTTTCCATTTCGCATTTCGCATTTTGCATTTCGCACATGTGGCATGCACTAAGTGGCTGTGCCGTCCTTAACCGCACCTCCTTTGGCATTCCCTTTGTGTGGGCCAACGGCCAAGCAGCAGCTTACTGGCCTGCCTGGATATATGTCTGTATGCATTCCCAGTATCCGCTATAGCCACTGCCAACCGTATCATTTCAGCGAGGAAAAGGCTGAGAAGAAGGAGGCGGAGAAGTAGGAGGAGGCGGTTGGCTTTCTGCAACAAAAAAATTACGTAGCACACTTTGCTGCGCTTTGGTTTCCGTTTGCTGTTTTTCATGGTTTTTGGGGGTTTCCGTTCGGTTGCCCGGCTTTTCGCCGTTTTTCCACGCTCCTCTATTGTGGCAGTTACACTGAGAGAAAGTTGTCCTTGCATTTTCTTAGTTATATATATTTATACTTATATTAAATGTAAACATTTGTGGATAATATATGTATTGTGGATAATATATAAATTTTCCCTGAATAACCTTTATATTAAATTATAAAATAACATATTCTTCTCAATTTTGTTTCCTCTTTTTAAATTTTTTTTTTTAAATATCTTAAAATTATTTTTGTTCTTGGCCATTTTTCCATTTTTTTCTTTTCTTCTTATAATTTTTTTTTATGTGTTTCTGGGATTATCATAACTGTGGCTGACTTGGTTTTTACAAAGCCACAGACAAGATGGAAACTCTTTTCCAACGAGTCAACATAAATACAGCAAGAAAGGAAGATAAATACATATATCTTTATAAACATACATACTATATCTTGGCTTAAGCTGCTGACTAAAGGCCTTTAGCGAAAGATAATTATTTCGGATAATAATAAAAATCAAATAAAATTCTATATAGGCGATAGTTGGTTGAAATAATAATTTTTTTAATACAAATAAAATCCTAAAAACTACCTAAGATAAGTGATAAATAAAATTCTTTTCTACAAGAGATTATATTTATTATAAAAATTTCCAAAAATTCCCAGAGACCAATAATAAATAAAACACTTTTCTACAAGTGATAAAATGGTTGGAATAATAATTTTTAAACATTTATTTAATCCCTGCCACATGAAAACCATGTAACATATATTAATTTTTCGACGAAATAAATTATGGTCGAGAGAAAACTATCAGCCAATTAGGAGAGCAAAAGATTGAAGAGCAAAAAAGCTGTGGCGCTTTCTAATTTCCGCAAAAAGCCGCAACTACTGAATCGAGGCAAAAGCTGCAACAACCTTGGTCCGTTGTGAGGTAACCAAGGGAGATAATAAATAAATGCCTGGCAAGGACGAGGACGAGGCAGCTGTTGTTGCAGTTCAGCTGATAAGGGATAAAGGACAAGGATGCTGACCTAGCTAATTGGAGGCTCTCTCTCTCTGTGCAGTCTAGAGAGTAGTTAACGCTTCGATTAATTTTTCGCCAGCTAATTGCATCAAGTGCAGCATTGGCCCGCACGCACCACACGGCGTATGATTAATATCTTGCTCGTAAAACTCATTACGCATACGCAATGGCGACCGCAAAACAATGCGGGTCTCGAAAACAAATCGATGGCTCTGACATAATCGCACACACACACACAAACACAAACACAGAAAAGCGGAAACCCGAACCGTAAACGGAATAAAATAAATGTTAATCAAATAATTTGTATCCGTTTTATTTTTGGTTTCCAAATGAGTTGTTGATTGTCGTCCATCCTATCGATTTCAGCAATCAGATTATCAATTAAGCCCGAGCCGCTGCCGCTGCCGTTTCTATTACATCTTGATGTGGCAATCTGGGGTCTGCCTTTGCTTTTTATTCCAATTAAAATAGATTTTCGTCGCTTTTTTCCTTTTGTTTGTGGGTTTATTTCATCTGTTAAATGATTTCAATTGTCGAACATTTTTTATATATTTTTTTGCTGTTGATTAATTGTGCTTTATTCATGGGTGCCTTTTAGGCCTTTACATTTTTCTTCACTTCAATTAATAGATTTTCCTCGTTGTCAATATGAGTCACATTGATTTTAGATTAAAGATTATGGGTATTTAATTTTTAAGGTACTTTAAGTAAAAGAAATATGAATACTTTTAAGTATTAAGGGAAATATTAAGATTAGAGTTATAGAAAGGGCTAAGCTTGTGAGGTTTTTTGATTTATTTCAACATAAAGGTCACAGAATATATTTCAAAAACAAGAAAGGAAGCTAACTTCGGTTCGCCGAAGTTTATATACCCTTGCGGATTGCAATTGAACTATAAAATTAAAGTCGAAATTCTGAAATAATAATAAGTGATCAATTCCCAAATTTGATTAAAATATTTTGAGAAATAGCGAAACTCTGAATTTTGTATTATTGTTTATGATTGTTCCTATGGCAGCTATAGGATATAGTTGTCTAATTTTCATGAAATTCAAAACTAAGATTCTCAAACAATATTAAGTGGCCAAATCTCAAATTTGATGAAAATATGTTGAGAAACAGCGAAGTTATGATTTTTTTTATTAGTTTTCTGATTGTTCCTATGGGAGCTATAGGATATAGTCGTCCGATTTTCATGAAATTAAAACCGAAATTCTGAATTAATAATTAATGGCCTAATATCAAATTTTGTGGAGTTTTGTTGAAAACTGACAAAGTTCTAATTTTTTTTCGAAAGTTTTACCGATCGTTCCTATGGCAGCTATATGATATAGTTGTCCGATCCGGCCCGTTCCGACATATTTACGAGTGAGAGTATATAGAAGACTAACTGCAAAGTTTCATTCAGATAGCTTTAAAACTGAGGGACTAGTTTGCGTAGAAACGGACAGACAGACGGACAGACGGACATGGCTAGATCGACTCGGCTGTTGATGCTGATCAAGAATATATATACTTTATAGGGTCGGAGATGTCTCCTTCACTGCGTTGCAAACTTCTGACTGAAACTATAATACCCTGCAAGGGTATAATAAATTCCAAGTGTTATGTATCTTAATATTATATTTATGAGATTTATATTTGTTAATTAATGTTTAATAAATCTTAAACTTAAGTAAACCTTATAAAAATATCACACAATATAATATCTTCTAAGAAAAATATGAAAATAAGATAAGAAAATAAGAAATATAATCGTATTTTGTAATGTCAAATTAAATATCTTGAACATTTCATTATATATTCTTTGAAAATTTAATTTCCTTCTTTAAGATCTTCTTCATAAGATCCACCTTTTGTCCTTATTCCCTAAAGCTAAAGTTCGAACCCACAATTAAGTTGTCTGTGGACTTTTCTTCGCTAATCACCAAAATCGACAATGTTCTGCTTTCCTTCTTTCGGTTAACAATGGACCAAAGGATCCAAGACCATATTTTTGCTGCGCTTTGCATATTTCCACAGCTCACTTTCCACACACACGCACACACACTTTTCCGACGAAGCCAAGACAAAGGCCCCAAAAAAATATCAGACAACGCCAAGAGGCGGGCCCACGCCCATATTGTTCTATATGGTTAAAGCAGAGGCCTGTCTTTTTTCTCCCCATTATGTATTATATGTATTCTTATTGTTGTTGTTATTATTGTTATTATTATGACCGGGCTTTGTAAGCCCGCCTGACTGGCCGACCAGGCCAAAACTGTTGCATTGTTCCGGCTACGCAATCCAAGAAAAAAAAAATATAAAACAACAAAAAACTAAACAAAACAAAACAAGATACAACAATGAGGAAGGGGACAGGGGGCACTTGCCACGCTTTTTTACTGCTGCGAGGAGGGGAAGAGGGTTGGGCCGGAATCCGGCCAAGACAATGCGGCTATGAAATGTTATATCCCAGAGTCCACTGTAATCGCAATATATCTCAAGTCTTGCAGGCACAGTGGGTGGGGAAAATTATGTTAAAATGTATAAAAAATAAATATTCTTTAATAGGGGTTGTAAATAGAGAATAAATCAAATATGATATCAAAAATAATAAATAATAATATTTTAATATATTTAAAATGTTTAAATATGATAAAATATTGGATTTATCGTTAATGCATGTATAATAATTTATTTACAATGATATTTCCTAGTTTTAAATACCAAATATTATTTCAAAATATATCATAGCATACTTTTGTGTGTAAATTTTCCTATAGGCATTTTTTTAAAGGGTTTTTTTTGTTTGTTCTATGTCACTGTCCTTCGTAATGACTGTAATGCTGAGGTGGTGTGGTGACGTAGTCGCTTGGCCTGCCATTTATGTTAATCAGCAGAGCAGGACAGAAGGCAGCCCCCTAACATGTTTGCACATCCTTAAAATGTTCCACTTGCCGGGGTAATACACGCAGAAAGAGAAGGAGATAGAGAGAAGGATAGAGAGAGAGAGAGAAAAATATGGAAAGAAGGATAGAGAGAGAGAGAGAGAAAAATATGGAAAGAAGGCTAGAAAGATAGAGGCAGGGCCATGTGTGCGCTAAAACCAAGGAACCTTGATCTTGAGGGAAAGAATGTCTGCAATAGCAAATGGATTTAAAATGAGTTATAATTTAATATAAGTTCAAGCAAAATTTTAAAAAAATTTCTGCTTAAGAACACTATAAATTAAATCCATTAACAAACAATCTAAACTGCAATTCAAGGAGAAAAAGCTCTAGGATGCTGAATATAAACCGAGCTACTTAATAAGTGCACTCCTTGGATTGCTCTATTGCTTGTATTATTTGCATTCTTTTCCCTCAGCTTCCGTACTTTTTTTTTTACTTTTTGTTAGCCCCGTTTTTACCTTCTTTCCCCCCGCTTTCTTCGCGGTTTGTCTGGGAAATTGAATCGCTTTTATTGGATCCTATTACTTTGCCATTTATTTTCAAATATACCTTCCACTTGGTGGCCACTCCTGCGCTTTGGGGGGGGGGGGGGGGGGGGGG
>VNJQ01002814.1:0-42184 GCA_008042515.1 Drosophila truncata | reverse complement strand
GGGGGGGGGGGTGAATCCAGCTGCGAATCTCGATGAAAACTGGCCGAAACGATTGCCAATTCAGAAGTTGGGCTGGACAGAAGTGGCGTAAGTTTTGCAAAACTGAACTCGAAAAGAGCCATTCGACTTGACTGTGGCTATTTCTGTCTTTCTTCTCTATTGCTTTCTCTGTTTTTCTGTAAAGTTTTTAATTATTATTTGTATTTTTTATGTTCTATATTTTGTTGTATTTTCTGTTCTATTCTTTGTTGTATTTTCTGTTCTATTTTTTGTTGTATTTTCTGTTATATATTTTTTTTTATAGGCTTAACGAAATGGCCATCAAAATGACCAACGGCGGTTGGCCGAGTTTTCTGTGTCCTTGGAGTGATTTTTCTGTTGCTATTCTCTCTGAGAATGTGAAGGTATATACGGATTTGGAAACTATAATATAATATTGCTACTATTAACAATTAGACGATGGATTTACTCAGACATTTTAGAAACGAAAAACGAGCAACCCATAAAGTTTTCCAAGGAAACCTAAAGTACAAAATACCGAAAATTAAAATTAACATTTTAATTTTTACTTTTTAAGGGATTCATGAATGCAATATTAAATTTAAAAGAATTGGTTTATTGTCTAAATTAAAGGGTATTCCATGATCATTTCTAATTTCATTTGTAACCCTTTTCAAAAGGAGGCCCGCCCCTTTTTTTTGGCTTTTGCTTCGCATTTCGCAGACGACGACGTCGACGTCGACGACTACGACTACGAATAGGCCTGCCAACCAAATTCAGCGCTGACCTTGCCACTTGCTTTGTGAAAAACTATAAATCCTGCCCTCACCCACTCACACACATACACACATACATAGACAGCTGACCGCGTTATGCAATGGCGTGTGGGTGCTTGAGTGTGTGTGTATGGGTGTGTGTGTGTTGGCATTCTTAAAGCCATTCGCCTTTTGGCATTTAATTAACTTTCTCGGTTTGCTTGGCATCCACAGCTTTCTTTTTTTTCTCTGTTTTTTGTGCTCTTTGTGGTAGCTAATAAATATTTAAGAGCCAAGTTAATGCAAGAATAATGCAAGCAACTTAATTAGATGGTTCTAGGGAGCCTTAAAGTTATGAGAAGAAATACTTGTACATTACCAAGTTATTAAATATAGAGCAAATATATTATATAAACCCTTTAAAAAACCCTTCAGAAGCCTTTCTTTTCACATTCTTTTTCACAATAGAAAATATGTAGGTTCAAAAATTAAATTCTTTTTGGGTTTTACAGCTTTTTTTTTCTATAAACAAACTCAAGAGGCTTTCAAGGAAAAAAAACGAGGAGAAAGTCCTTTATGAATGAATGAAAATCTATGAGAAATTCTGGCATTTATGCCTTAGCCGCCGGCTGTTTGGCTTAGACCCTTAAATATGTTGCCAAATTAAGTTGAGAAGTCAGCTTATAGTTGCGGCCCAAAGGGAATTGGTTATGAGTGGCCCAAAGTGGTGCACACACACACACACACCACTCAGCACCTGTGTCGTATGCAAATTTCGCAAGGAAGATAAGTGAAATTAGCGAAACTGTGCCGCCGCCCCCCGAGACAAGTCCTTAGGTTGCCATTTGAGTGAAGTTTCTAGCCAAATTTTCACCATAATTTTAACTATTATTTACACAGAAAAATAAAACAATATTCAAGGAAAGAAATTCTAAACTATAATAATTTGTATTATTATTTTTAATTTGATTTCTTGATTTCTTGGAATCGCATTGAGTGTCGTTTCCTCTAATTGCCTTCTTAGCTCATTTTCCGGCAGGGAAAGTATCATCATTCGGAGGAGGGAAAGGGAAGTTCTACTACTCCTGAGAGTGGTCCTGACAGCAACTTTCATTTGACATTCGTCGCTGTCGCTGTGTCTTTGTGGTGTCCTGGCAATTGCAATTTGCCAATTATGTTATGCATGCCATGTGCAAGGACAACTGGCAAGGATGTGCATAAATTAAGGATCGCAAGTGGCTGGAATGGGGTTCTACTACTCCTGCTGATGCTGATGCTGATGCTGATGCTGATGCTGCTTTTGCTGCTCTAATGGCGTCGATTCAATTAGAAATTCCCGGCGAATAATTGCCATGGCAGCAGCGCAGAGCACAAATGAAATTAACAATAAGTCAGTGTGAGAGTCGGACTGCAGCAGTCCTTGGCTAACTGCTCGATTGCATTTTCTCATCAGCTATGTATGTATTTCCCAAAAATACATTTCCTTGAAAAGAGGTTTTCTTTTTGGGTTTTAAAACTAAGCAGAGAAGTAGGTAGGATTTTGAAGCAAAATTTAAAAGAATTCTGGTGAAAAAATCATATTGCATAGATCTGAAATCCTTCTTAAAGTCAAAGTATGCTAAGAAAATTAGTGAAAATTAATTCTTTTATGATTTAAGATTTTATAGTAATCATACTGAACATATTTTTATACTTTATACTTTCAGTAAAGTAAGTTTTTATATAACTCAATCTTTTAATTGGTAATTTCAAGGGAATTCTGGAAGAACTTCTTGAATATAACTAATAGTTCCTTAAAAGTTTAAGCTTTCTACTTGGGAATACCAATATGATTTTAAATTTCTTCTTATCAAACTATTAGCTAGGGTTCTTAATGTCAAAAAGAGTAAGGAAATTTTATTTAAGATCTTTAGAGAAGTTCTGGAAATATATTATCAAGAAATTCAATTTGTAATCATTTTTTTTTAGTTCTCGATCTGACCCATAGGAAATAATAAACCGATCTTAAACAGGGAAATTCCCTTCTTTTGCAAGGTTATTATAATCCCTTTTTTTTCTCCGTGTATCGGTGTGTATTTATATGCCCACAGGCTCGCACAAGGCTCAGTCCAATGTAATGTGGCATAAGGAAACGACGACGATAAGGACGACGAGCAAGAAGATTCTTTTTTCTCCCCCCCCCCCTTTTCTTCCTCTTTCTTTGGTCCTGCATCTTCGGCATTTCTTCCTCTGCGCCCACTCATTGTTGGCCTACGGCAACAACGGCAACGGTTCGGCTGCTGCATTTGCTGGGCCACAAAAAAGCAACAAAAAAAAAGAAAGGGAAATGTAAACGAAATATTAAAAATAAAAAAACCATATGGCATCATAATGTGTTACACATCATGTACATGTCAGCGTGTGTGTGTGTGCGACGGCGAAAATCAATAATGAAATCTTAAAAAAAATGAAGGAAAACTTGTGCGAACCTAACGGGTAAAGCGACAGACTTTATCACAATTTCGCATGCACTGGCAAAAAAAATAAGGCTAACAAAGTAGGGGAATTTTGATTTATTTTCTGTGTTTTAATATTTCGATATTTTAATATTTATTTAATATTTCTAGAAAAAATAACATGAAAATATAATATTTAATCAATATTATAAAAATATGTAGTAAAGTGGTTTAATATTTCTTTATTAACTAACTTTATTTACCCTAAAAACTTTCTGAGATTATTTTTTTAATATTTATTCCCTTTAAAATGCCTTTTTTTTTTTTTTTCTGTGCATTTGTTTTTTTTTATTTTGTTTGGAAATAACATAATTTACGATTTTGTTTTTGTTATTTATTTCTGCTTTAGAATGTTTATATTTGAGGGATTTTATAACCAAAGAAAGGTGAATGAAGAGTTTTTGGTGTAAATAAAAAAATATATATAGTATAAACCGAATGCTATTTATAAAAGCTTTTGAATAAATATTTTTCTAGCTAAAAACTTTGCCAAAAACTTTATTTTTATATTTACCAAATATTTATATTCGTTTATATTTTCATATACCTATAAATGGTTTCAAAAATATATAAAATACACTAAAGAAGTTAAAAAATATATAAACATAATTTTTAAACTCACTTTAGTAAGAATAAATCATTAGAAACTTTGTCTAAAATAATATTAGATTAATTCCCATTATGTAAACATTTTTCCCAGTGTAAATTGCAAGTGCAAGGATTATGGAAAGTCAGGCTGTCACGTATACACGTCAGAGGTGCAAGGATCCCTCGCTGCCGGCGGCGTCGAATTCCGTTTTAAATGCGCTCAAATGCGCAAATAAATTTAAGAGGCGCTTGCTCCGTTGCCACGCCCATCAAGGAGAGTGTGTGAGTGTGTGGGGTGTGGGGTGTGGGGTGTGGGGTGTGGGGTGTGGGGTGTGGGGTGTGGGGTGTGGGTGTGCAGCCACTAAGCCGATTTAGTTGAGAATTCTGCCACAACAAGAAGAGGCAGCAGTGAGAGAACAACAACTAGAAAATGCTTCCAGACTCAGACTCACACACTCCCAAAAAAGGGGTATAAGCGGGGTGTATGTGTGTGTGTGTGTGACATCCTTTTATGACAGTCAACTCTAACAACTCGCATTTGAAGGATTTCGGTTCTTCATCATCATCATAAATGAGACCCTAATCCTCTGGCAGTAATTCCATCGAGGTCTCTTTCAGAGACAAAAAATTAATTGTAGATAAAAAATCTAGATATATCTAATGGATATATTGTATATCCATTCCATTAATGATCAAGTGTAAATCATTTCCACAAACAAATCGTCTTTGATTATGTTCCAAATAAAATCGTTTAAAGTAAACAATTCGTATTTGGGTTATTTTTCCGATTCGTGTCTATATAATTTTTATTTTATTTACATTTTCATAAATTTCAAAATATTGACTTTTCCAGACTATTATTGGAAATCAATGAAATTAATGGAATTTTCGCTTAATACTTTGAATAAAGCAAAACAGAAACAAAAACAACAGTTGAGTAAACATCAACATATGAACATAAATGTGGGTTTAGTTTTTGGAATTTTTATTTAAGCTATTAAAGAGTATTTATAATTTATATAAACAAAGCATTTGAAAGAGATTTAATAGAGGAAATTAATGATATAAGCATTTATACGATTTTTTAAGTAATTTTTTAAGCTTTAGAAGACAAAAAAGTTAACATTTTATCAAATATATTGTTTTTTTTAAGGCAAACTATATGTTTAACGAATTTAATAACTTCCTCTTAAAACCTACAAAATCAATCCCTTAAATTGACAATTAATTCACTATTAAGAGATTATTTTTTTTTAAGGCAACTATCACAGCGCAAATTCCCCAGTTAAGATTTCAGGTTTCTTGTTAATATTTTATGGCTGCAGGCTTCCGCTGGAAAAAAGCATCCGGTTTTCAGTAACAGTATTTTTTTCTTGTGATTTTTTTTTATATATATATTTTTTTTATTTTTATTTTCTGTCGATTTCCGTTTATAGGTGGAGCTATAGGCCAAGCGACTGCATTTGAAACTGACGTCAATCCGCAGGGGGATACGACGCTGCCGTTCTTCCTTTTTGATTAAAAATAAACTTTGCCTGATACGGCGGATCTCTCTCTCTCTCTCTCTCTCTCTCTCTCTCTCTCTGGGAGTTCTGTTCACCATTTTGTTCACTTTCTTTTATATAAAAAAGAAATTGAATAAAATTGTATATCAAAAAAAACGAACTATATATAATTGATTTATTGTTTCAACAACATGGGGTGAGAAGCCCCCCGGCTCATCCTCTTTGTTTTTTCCGCTGCTTTTATGCCATTTCCCGCCATCGGATGATGCCAATAAATTTGTTTTTCATATGTATCAAATTCAGCGTTAAATGCAAGTCGGGGCCACAAAGGGAACGAGACAGCGAACGCTTATTCAAGGGATCATCTCCCAAAACGCCATTGTCATCGATTGTGATGGATAGCAATGCGCTTTAAGTGAGGGGTATATTCGTTGCGGGAAATCTAGCTTAAATATTAATAATCCTAAAAAGGTTTTTTTATGAAATCTAATTAAATTATTAAAGGAAGATGGCCTTAAAAGGAATTTTTTTTAATAAACTTCAGGTAGAAATCATGTATAGTTTGTAAATACATACCATAATACCAGAATGATTTAATATTAATCATTTAAGGAAATTAAATATTTAAATATATTTTTTAAATACATTTTTGTGTTGAAAAATAAGCAGAAAAAGAGAATTCTTAAAATTCTATTTATTTGGACAGATACAAAATCTTCAAATTTATTTAATTCATAGAAAAATTTAAGATTAAAAAGGTTTATAGGGTCAGAAGGGATTAAGAATATAATCTCATGCAGAAAAAGTCGATATTATTTCTCTAGATTTTAAAACGAATTATTTTTTTAATTTTTTTTTTTACAGTAAAAAAGGTATCAAATCTTCGAATAATTTGACAAACTTTTCACACATCCCATTTGGCGGTAAACAAAGTTCAATTCAATTTTACAATTGGAGGTGGGGAAGCGGAATAGTAAAACTTTTATAGGCTTTCGAAGCAAATGAATAAAAAAACAAATGTATTAAAAAAAAAATAGGAAAAAACTATATAGAATAAAGGAGAAACGTATAAATAAATCGTCCTGCATATGTGCATTCTCTGTGCATGTGTACATCGATGTGTCCTTGAAAATAAAAAGGGTAGACGTTAATTAATTTCGCCTTTCTCCCCCCTTTGGTATCCCGGGATACATTCCAATCACAATTTGTGCCAACAAATTGAAGAAGAATTCCCTCCCGGCTCCTTGGTCCTGGCTCCTGGCTCCTGGCTGCGCCATAATCACAAAAGCCGGGCTGAGCTGGCGGGAGGAAGCCAAGGGTGATTAATTAGTTGCGCTGGAAACGGATACAGTCGTTCTTTTATATAACAATTGATATTTGAGTACTGCCAACAATTATGACCCCGTCAACTGCCACAGCCGACACACAGATGTCCCCAAAATTTGGTAGCAAAGGGGATCCCCTTTAAAAAAAAAGTATACGAAATATTTTAAATATTTTTAATATTATTTTATGTGTAATGAAAATAATATTACTCTATTAAAAAACCTACAAATAATAATAACCTGCTATTTGGAAAGCAATTGCATTTGCTGACAACTGGCTTGGGGGTTCCCTGAAAATGTTCGTCTTTTAGACTTCATAAAAAGTGGAGTTCTGGGAAACCAAAAACTTGTCCTGGGGCACAGATCAAGTTTATTATAAATCCGACAAGTCCTTCAAAATCGATTTAAAGTCATTTCCCCGCATATATGTGTTGTTATGTGATTTCTTTTGAAGTCCCTCCTTAGCATCCAACTCCTTTTTCAACGACTTGTTGCGGCCACAGAAAAAGATGTAATAAATTCCTATATAATTCCTTTTTATTAGTTTTGCAAGAAATATGACACTGAGGAATTTTTGATTTCCGAACAACTATAAGCAAATTGAATAAAAAAATGCGGGAATTAAATAAATTCCATGATGGGCCAGTAGTTATTTTTTTCGTTGCATTTCGAGGCATTTTTTTGTGGCTGGCAAATATTTGTATGTATGCCTGAATAAATCTAAATATAAATATTTGGCAATAGGGATTTATTTTTATGTACACTCAAGTGGCCCTAAAAGAAGGCTCACAATTCAGAAAAACATGCCAATGATGCTCTTAACTGGGCTCCTCTTTCTTTTTTCTGCCCTTTCTTTTTTTTTGCTAGACGATTTTCGCATTTATTTCGTTCGTTTGAAAACGTTCTGTCGGCTTTTGGGTTTGTTTATGCTTTGCTCTTTTGTTTAGACACTTGCTCGCAAAACTCGCAGCTGATAAACAACATTTTCGGCGTTGGCCCACTATTTGCACATTACGCATACGCCACCGTGTGCTATGCCGCCGGCGAGGACAAAGGCAAGCGCAAACGCCAATGCATTCGGTTCGGAATCAGCATCAACATCAGGAACACCATCAGCATCAGCATTCAAATTCATTTATTTGGCATAGACAGGCGTGCGGGGGGACATTCCAAAACCTATTTCATGCCGCCCTCAAAAAAACATTTGACACAGTTCTGAGCGTAGCAACTTTTGTTACGAACCAAAGGGTGTGTGTGGCACTTGACAAGAGCAGAGGGTGAGAGGTATTTTACACTGGAAATAATTGCTATGAGACGTGGAAAGAAGTAGCAAAGCAAATTTGAGTAATTCACTATGAAAATAAAATGAACAACACAAATGAACACCCTTAAATGAACTCCCTTAAATGAACCACGCATTGAACAATTATAGCCACTGAACAATAAGTTTCATAATAAAACTGAATAAAAGTAATTAACTAATTAAAATATATAAATTATTAAAAAATTTAATTAGTAAATCAATGAATTACTATCCAATAAGCATTGAAATGAATACTGAACTCTATTAATTAAAATTTGCAATGAAAAACTTAAGGCAAATATTAAAACTGAACACTTTTAATAAACAAACCTAAACCTAAAATGAACACCTAAAATGAACACCTAAAATTAATTAAAACTAAAAATGAACACCTAAAATGAATACTTTAAATGAACAAATGAACAGCAAATGATGAATTTCAGCCTTAAAATAAATAAATAAAAGTTATAAATATTATTATTTGAAGATCAATCAAATAATTCAATCTTCAGGCAGAAAAGCAACCTTCATTTAAATTCATTTATACCAAATATATAGAAGACCCTCTTCCAGTGCATCCGGAATAATGTCCAGCGAGTGGGACTTCCGGCAGATGTGGTCGAGATGGCATTGCAGTACCGCAAGTGGCACAATTTGATTACAAGAACGTTTAAGTTGGCCGCAGCCTCTGGCCGATAATGAGGTGTTCGAGCGGGTGCAGGAGCCTGTCCCAGTGGTTGAATGGTGTCCCAGGTGCTGCTGCTGCTGGTGATTCCGGTGCAGTTCCACTGGCAGCAGCAGCAGCAGCAGCAGCAGCAGCAGCAGCAGCAGCAGCAGCAGCAGCAGCAGTTCATTAGGAAAAGGAAGAGCGAGCGAGAGCGAGAGTCAGGGACGTTTAAGGCCGCCGACGCCGCTGAAGCTTGTAGCTCGGCACACAAAAACACTTCACGACGGCACTTTGGACAATGCTAACGAGCTCACACACCCCGGATCGTATATATGCATGCCCTGCACAACGCCCCCTTGAAATATAAATACAAAATGTCGCCATTCTTGCCTTTCCATTCCATTGCCCCCCTGAAACACAGACACACATACGAGAAGAGACACACATCCTGCAGACATACAAAAAGATGTAAGATGATGGCACAAGGAATGCATCCTTATTTTTTCGGAACATTTTTGTGGAAATGAAATGGGTAAAGCTGACAGCGTGTTTACCATACAATAGAGAAGTTATACCAAGTATGACATGAGTAAATATTTGGACCGCAAATCATTTCATATAGATATCTCAACGAGAGAGAGAGATAGAGAAAAAGAGCATGAAGCTGCATCTTCCCGGCCAGTTTCATAAATATTTAGACCAGCTGCACCGGCATCTGCATTTTTCCCCATTTCGCACAACATTTTTTCAGTTGCGCAACGCATTTTCTGGCTGCGCAACAAGTTTAAAAGAAGTTGTAGAAAATGTTTGATTTTATTATGCTTGTTTTTTATTTAATTTTTAAAGAATAATATAAACACTTTAGATCTACATTTAAAATAAAAACTAAAAATTAACATGATCTATGGCTAATATTAAATTAGTCATAGATCATTATTATTATTATTATTATTATTATTATATTTTTAAGTGGAAAGATTTCCTGTGGAGTTTAAAACTTAAAACTGGAATTTATATGGCACTTTACATTATTAACATTTTTAATTAAAACTTGCAATGAAAAACTTAAGGCAAATATTAAAACTGAACACTTTTAATAAACAATTCAAGTTAATATTTTAAATGAGCACCAAAATTGAATGCAAACCTAAAATGAACACCTAAAATGAACACCTAAAATGAATACCTAAAATGAACACCTAAAATGAATACTTTAAATGAACTCACCAAACAGCAAATGATGAACAGCAAAATTTATGTAAGATCATTTAAACTTAATTTTAAAAACTAGTATAAATTCTAACAAATGTAAAATTGGCTTTTAAAATAAGTTTCATGTTAAAATTAATACCATTAACTCTTTCGAGCGACCATCGATAGGGATCGTAATTAAATGAACAATATTCTCTGCCTCTTTTCCCATTCAAAATAGATATGATAATTTTCCACAATTAATTCAATTCATTTGGCATTTGCATTTCGCAATGAAGCCGTTGGCAAAGATTAAAGCAAACAGTTGGAATACAAATGCAAAGCGCGTAAATAACACACAAATAAAAGGAGTTTTTTTTTTATCGCCGAAAGTGGTATTTAACCCGCTGAGAGTTTGTTTGCCAAACGATTAACACTCACCCGCCGGCTGTGCCGCTGCTACTGCTTCTTCTGATGCTGATTTTGCTGTTGCTGCTTCTGAGGTTGTTTCTTGTTTTTTTTTTGTTTTTCTTTTAAATTCAAATATTGGTTCTTTCAAAATTGTTTGCTTCAGTTCTATTGGTTTTTGGGTTTTTGTTTTTTTTTTTTTTAATAAACTCTCGGTTTCTCGGTTACAACTCGCGGTTCAGAGCACATGAAAAAAAAGGTTCTTGAACTTGAAAAAAGCGTCTTTGAAACGGCACGAAAAATCTACTTTTAGTATTGCAGAGTTTTGGAATTTCAAAATTCCCTTCTATATTTTTTTTAGAGGGGATTTTTCAGCTGCTGCCAATCTGTTGGAAAAGCGTGCGAGGCGTGCGCCACGAGTGCCGAAGCCGTTATGACAGAATCTGCGAGCATCCGAGCAACTTATCCTGCTCGGAAAAGCCGAATGTGGGGAACAGGCCGAGCGGGAAATGCCGAACGGAAAAGCCGAGCGCCTGTTTTTGTGGCTGTGTGAGTGCAACTGCAGGCGTTTAGTGGCGAAAAGTGACACACACTGTGGCTGGGTTTTCATTTTCTTTTTACTTCTATTTTCATGCGGTGACAAAAATCAAAGACCAGACAATATATATAATATATTATAGGTTTTCTACATGTGTTTTTGGGCAAGACAAAAATCGTTCTTGTGGCTGTGGTGTTATTTAAATTTTACTTCCTAATATAGTTTTTTTTTTTTAAGGAAGTTTAAATATATGTTTTAAGTTAATAATAAGCAGTATTTTAATGAAAATAAGTATTTAGGTTAGGCATATTTTGTGTTTTATTATTTTTAAATTTTTTTTTATTTTAAATTTTAAAATGTTAATTTCATAAAATAAATATAAGTATTCTTTAAAACCTTATAATTTAGTTATTTATAATGTCTTTATTGTAGTGCTTTTGATTTCCTACTAATTTAGCAATTTTATTTATTTATCGATTTACTTTCGATAATTTTTAAAAGGTTTCTGTAAAATCTAATTTTTGAACCTGAAATTATTTTATTTGTAGCAACACTTTAATAATATTCTGTATAGTTTATTGAATCAAAAATGAATCAAAAATCAAAAGCAATACATTTTTTGATATATTAAAAAAATAATATAAAATCGATAAATATCGATTAACAAAATTCTGTAAATTTATTTATTTTCATTTTAAATTTAAATAAATTGGCATCAAAGTTAGATTTAGCTTTTGTTAGAAATCATTCCACTGTACAACAGCTTAGCTGCATGCTCCCACGCCGCCTAGCTCCTTCTCCCTCGCACTGCAATTCCCTCTCGCTCGCACTCTGGGTACCCATTTGAGGGAAAGAAGCTTCGGTGTTGTTTGCTTGCCTGTTTGTTTACTGTTTGTTGCTGTTGTTGGCCCAGCAGCAGCAGCAGTGGAATAAAAGTGAAAATAAATTTCCGTTACCGGCAAAATACACTCGCACACTCTCACACACACACACCTCAAACAATCATCAAAATAGCCATGAAAATAACAAATAAAAACGACTGAAACAAAGTCGGTGACACTTTTAACCCTCTAAAACACGTACTTCTTGCCGGGCAAAAAAAGTAAACAAATATCACAAGCAAAAAGAAAAACACTAACAATGACCGCTCTGGTTTTTTGGACTTGGTTAACATTTAAGGCCGAGTTTTGTACGTTTTTTAGTAGCAGAAAATTATATACAGAAATAAAAATAAATAAAGAAAACACACATAACAAGTTCTCATTTTGTTGTAAATGATTTTAGCTTGTTTTTAAATATTTTAAATAACTTTAAAGCAATATTGCGTATACGCACCTTGGCCAAGTGATGCCCATAATTAATCGCCTTGCTTAATGTGTTTAATAATTACAATAAAAAACCAAAAGCAAGGAAAATATTGACTTGAAATTACACTTTTAATTTTGCAAATAAAACCATATATCAATATTGTTAATAAATTATTAGAATCAATATTACGTATACGCACCTTGGGCAAAGAATTCCTTAAATAAATTACCTTGCCAAATAAATGTTTTAAAAAATATAGAAAGTTAAAAAAATCTAAGAAATTGTGCCTTAAAATTACTCTTTCGATTTTTAAAATAAAACCAAGCATCAATATTGATATTTGTCTCAGATTCATAGCCTTATTTCTGTCCCGTAATGATGATTGACGTGGCAAACAAGCCTGAGTGGCGGAGAGTGGACACAGCTCGGACTTGACAACGAATGATGAATACCCTGAAAGGATGTCTTGGGCGCTGGAATGTAGGCAACGCCTTTTTGGCTGGGTTTCTCCTCCTCCTCCCGAAAAAGTGGGCAAGTCGCAGGGCGCACTTGACGGTGATTTATGTGAATGGCTGCAAGGGAGAGAGGGGGCCACAGCTGCAAATGTGTTGCAGGTGGCAACACCAACACCAATTCGAACTGCAAACTGCAACGGGAATGGCAGAAGCCGGAGCACGTGACCGTGCCAAGATGCTGGATACTGGCTATATGTGTGCTATATATACATATATAGGCATATGTGCGCCTCGGTTCACTGTCACCGGCATGGAGATGTGCGGACGTCACCAGAGCGAGTAGCAGCAGCAGCAGCAGCAGCAGCAGCAACAACTGTTGCAGCAACTTTTGCGACAGCAGTAGTAGCAGCAGCAGCAGCAACAGCAACGACGTCAACATTGGCCTAGTCACGTTTCGTTTCGTTTTGATTCGTACTCGCGCTCCTTTCATTTCGTATCATTTGCCAGGGCCCCAGCCTTTGTCTCAGTCTAAGGGTATCACATTAGAGAAGGGTATGCGCGCACTTAGATTAAGGGGAAGATATCTAATATAAATTCGAATATCTAATGTGGGAAAAGTTGCTTACAAGGAAAACATATATTGAGAGAAATAGTTTAATAACCTTATTGTGCGATAAATTATCGAAACAATCTAACAAATATCGAAGTCAATATTTTATTAAAATAATCTTAAGGTTTAATATAATGCAACTTTGAAATAAAAGCAATAAAATCGAACGTTGTATTATGTTCTACAAAAATTTATAAAATATAAATATCGAAAATGTCGAAAAGTGTGATATATCGATATTTTAAATATCGAAAAAGTTTGTAGACATTAATCATATTTAATGATTTAAAAAATATCATTAATTTGGTTATATATAAAATTTTTAATCCAAAAAAGTAATATATAAAAACTGATATTATCGAAATAATATCGATATTTTTAATAGTATTTCTCATATTACAATCTATAATCAATTTAATATTTAAGCAATGAAGGGAAAAAGGTAATATAAGTGGAAGATACAGAGATTTCATAATGACAGAAAAATATATATGTTTCCAAGTAAATATAATAATATATAAAATATATACAGGGTATCTAGAAACTGATTCTCGCTTAGGAAAGCCCTCGCTTAGTACTTGCTTTTCAATTTGAACTGGACAAACGGAAAGAAGAACAAAAAAAAAAAACTGGAAGAAAAACTGTGCCAACATCGGCCTGCAGTGTTTAATTATAGTCGCTATACTGACCGACTAACTGACTGACTGACTGACTGATGGAATGACGGGCTAACTGACTGACTGACTGACTGACTGACCGACTGACTGCCTGGCCTACTCTCCGCCTGGTAATGCGGTCAAATGCGGCGCTCGGGCTCCACTCCTCACGTTCATAAATCAAATGCCGCTCACACTGGGCTCACACAGATTCGCCTCGCACATGGACATTGATGTTTGTTTGGGCCAAACAAAAAATTTGCAGGATTCATAAATCAGGGAAAGCACTAGAAGGATACGCAGGAAAGGATGAGATGATGATGATGAGAGAGGTGGAGGTGGATATTTACCAGCGGGGCTACTACCGGCACTTGGTTAGGGTTTATTTTCGAGTTTGTAAATATGAAAAAATGATGATGAAAAATCTTGAATAATGAAAAAGGGGAATTACAAGAATTTTTTCTATATTTTCTTGTTAAGAAAGAAGTAAATTTTAAATTCAAAAAAGAGAATTAAAAAGAAATAATAAGAGAATTGCAGGAAATATATTTTTTTTTTGCGTTGAAATTGGCCCTGAACTATGTATAGTTCCGATTAGGCTAATCTTTAAGTACTTGTGACTCTTCTTAGTTTTTGTTTTAATTCGCGATTTGATTGGATTATATTTATAAATATATATATAATATATTATATATTATTTGCACATCCGACGATCAAGCGGCGTTGACAGGCGACCGGCAACTGGAGGCGAAATCGAAACTGCAACTAAGCTTGTGTTTGAGATGATGCTGCAGCAGGTATTATATATATATTATTATATATATGTATGATATATAAACTGCATATAGCTATAATGAGTCAAAGGCGCGGCGGCCACAAAGACAGTGACAGGGAAAATGAAAATGAGACACAGAAGGGAAACAATGCTAATGAGAACAACAGATGCAACAATGACGACGGCGATATATTTAATGTAATATTAACATCGTAGACTGACGAGATAATAGGACAGTAAATAAAATAAGCCAGCGCAGAGATAAAATAAATGTAGTAAAAATAGTTAATATAAATATAATCATTATTTAATATATACACAAAATGAAGTTGATACTTCTCAGCAATTATTTTATTTATAAAATCATAATAAAAACCGCAACTTTGCTAAAGAGCAACAGGCTGGCACCGCAACAATTTTGCCAGGAAAATGGTAAACCACTTTCAACACCCAAAAGCCTGGCAAAGACAAAACAAATTGGAGTTTCTGGTGACCAAAACTCAAGGCAGCCACAATAGCAGCAGCTGCAACACCGATAAAATATATATACACCACAGTATAGCTTTATGCAATATATAATATATATTTATCTCAAAGGAGGACTAGCAACAACATCGCGACTATGTAATAGCAAATGCAAGCATCATGCTCTCAGTCTCCCGGCACAGGCATAAATTACAGCAAAATGCGAAAAGCGAAAAAGTAGAAATTAAATAAACATCTGGAAGAAAAAAATGAAATGAAAATGTCAAAGAAAATTTGCCGCAATGAAAGCGATTGGGAATTCGAAATAGAAATACCCTAGGCATCTAGTTTGGAGCTAAAATTATATTAATATATATTAAAAATTGTAAAGGGGAGAATTATATGGAATAAATTAAATAAATACCATTTATTTTTAATAGAACATTTTTCTTGCATACTTTTTGATATATTTTTGAAAGGTTAAAGTCTTTTATTATGTATAATATATTATATTATTTTTTATATTATTCTTTATATATTATCATATATTGGTATTTATATATTGTTTATTGTATTATTATTTACTATATTGCTTGAAAATGATATCGCGTTCTTTACAAGGCTCTTTTATGTGCTTGTCAAGTAAATTCAATAGGGAGACTTTGGGAAAACTAGAATAATAGAATAATAGAATATTTCCAGTGTAATCTAAGATATTGATTTAAGAAACAGCTGCCCGGTATTGCCCCCATTTTGTTGTTTTTGCTTTTATCCGCTTTATTTGCATGATCAGGCCGCTGAATAAGGTGCATTATTATGAAGCCTTTTGCTGAGACGCAGATGGAGGTGGATTTTGCAGCACAAAAAAATAAAAACATAAGGCAAAGGCACAGCTGATGACATACCTTCCCCTTTCCCTCCTACAACCACCAGCCACCACTCAACTGGAAAACTAAAGCAACTATTTGTTGTTTTTTATTTTTTGAATGAAGCAAATCGCTTGCGTGCATTATAATAATCAGAATCTCTTGTCTTTCTCTGGCCTGTCAACGAGGTTTTCATCTTCAGCGAACACTGGGATAAAAAAGGGGTGTAAAAAGCAGTGTTATTAAATGGGGGAAAAATTAAGAGAATTTTATTGAAATAACAAAAAATTAAGATAAGTAACAAATCATTATAGAAGTAAAATATGCTAGATTCAGTAAGGTAATGATAATGAATAATAATAGTAAGAAGTCTTTAAAGGTTTTATTAAATAAAGAAAGGGAAGTAAATCCTGTAAGCTTTTAATTTTATTTAAAATCATTTATATTATACAAAATATATATTTAGAATTTACCAGGGTTTTTTAATCCCTTAAAAGGGTATTTATAATGATATAATACCATTTTCCAGGTACAGAATTCAGAGAACATTTTTTTACATCCTTTTATTTTTTAAAAAACCTGATTTCTGAAGCACATCCCAATATAATTATATGTATTATAAAATAAAGATATGCCTAAGACTTATACAGAATATAATCTTTGATTAAATCTGTTAAAGAAAACTTATCAATTAAAAAATGAAAAGTGATACGCCTTAATAATATCTGATAATAAATATGTTTATTAATTTAAAATAAATAATAATTAATAACAATCATTAATAATAATAGAATATATATTTGTTTTTAACAAATACTGGCAATGATATTTATGTATCAAAATAATCCCCATTCTGTGTTAAAGAAACTCTTAAGAATTTTTCAAAGATTTCCGTTGCATTATGTTTTTTTTTTACTACCTATTTTGATTTTGTTTTTATCTTTTTTGATTTATTACTAAGCGTCTTACGATTTATTGCGATTTTCGCAGCGTTCAATGCTGATTTTAATTTTTAAGTGCCACTCGTCGGCACCTGCTCCGAGGAGGGAAAAGCCGGTGGAAAATGCCCCCTTTTTCGGTTTTCCTGCCGCCTGCCAACTCTGGCAGCTCTGCGTTCTGCGCTTTGTTTGCCTTGAATGCTTTTCTCTCCTTTTGTCCATTCTGAAAAGGAAAATAAAAGGAAGAAATAACGAAAAATAAGGGAAAAATAAAGAAAAACTTGTGCAAATGAAGCGTTAAATTGACTGAGTGCTGTAAGGAAAATGGGGCGGGGCGGGGCAAGGAGCACCTTTTGCAATGCTGCAACTGAATTCATCCTGAAACTAGGATTTTTTTTTTGTAGAAGGAAAACTGCCACTGCAAATGCAACGAAACTTAATATTGAGAGTTGCCTTTGAAGGCTTTAATTGATTGGAACGGCAGCGGACTCCACGATTGGGGGAAAATCGAAGGAAAATTAACGCTGACAAGTGGCACTCTAAGAGGCCATGCAATTTTAATGCAAATCGAGGGAATTTTCGATTTAAATCAAGCGAAAAATGGGTCGTATTCTAGTTAAATGGAAATGTCTCATTTGGACATATGTCTGTACTATAGGTCCTGGCCATCTGGTTCAAGAAATTTCTACCATTTGCAAAATGCAAGAACCCCTTTTTCTTTATACATATTTATATATTTTTTTTTTGTTTTCTCAACTCAGTTCAGGGCAATTTGGGCAAGTTTTATGCTTCAAGTGTGTTCACTTCTTTGAGGTACCCTATATTTAGATAAGATAAAGGGTATATTAGACTTTATATTTAAGAAATTACAAAGTTTATTAATTTTCCTTGGATTTTAAAGAAATTAAATTGAGAATAGACCATGTTCCTTTAGTTTTAAGGTTTATTTCCTAGGAATATACATTTTAAATATGTTATACTTGAAACCAAAGACTTATTCAAAGTGATTTTACTTGTACTTAATATAAAGCTTTGTGAGAAATTAAGATAAAACTCCGTAGTAATGTTTTCTAGGTTAATAATTGTATTTATATTATATTTCTAAGTTATTACATTTTTGTTTTAAATTTCAAATATGTCTGTAGGGTTATTTTTCTGTATTATTAATATTATTATTATTTTTTTTTTCTAAATTATTATTATATTTGTAATTCTTAAATATGTTATAGGTAAGATTAAAGACTTTTATAGACAGTTTTAAATTGAAAATATCTTCATAGATATTTTTTCTAGGTCATCAAAAAGTCCCTATTTATTTTTCGCTAACTTCTTCGTTGGACATGCAGGCCATATACATATATATTTTTTACGACTGTCAGTTGTGCCGCGTTTGGCAACAAAATTTGTTTAAACGAAACGCAAGCAGGAGAAAAAATCAATTTTTTATTGCCCTGTTGCTTCAGCTTTTCTCCTGCTGTTTTAGCCGCTTTGTTTAGATTTTAGCCGGGCTTTTATTGGCACGGCCAGAGTCGAGTAGAATGTTTTCTTTTGCTTTCTTAGCATTTTATCGCTGCTTTTTGGCAAGAAACGGTTGACAAGTGTCGAAGTTTGCACTCTGGAAAATGCAGAATTTATTTTGAATTATTTTTTTATATTAAATTTATGGAAATGAGGAAATTGAAATGATATTATATGGATTAATATATATTCTTTATTCATTAATTTATATTTATTTATATTTATTTATAGTTATAAAAGATCCCTAAAAAAAAGAAGCTTATAGTAAAGAGAGAATGTTTTTTAAAAGCATTATTTATTTATTTACGTAAATGATTTTATATTTTGATTTGTTCTTGCAAATTAAAAAAAAATTCTATGAAAACTTAGAACTACTTAACTCTAATTGCTGTAATAATTTCTAAAATGATTTAATACGCTTTTCATAAACTTTTCTCTTCTCATCAGAGGGCCCAGTCCCAGGTGCCCAGTCCGAGAATCTATTTGCCTTTTGATTGCCTTTTAATTACTGAGCGGCAAATAAACATAAACAAAGGCGTTAGCGTTTAGCAAAAATAGGAAATCTGAAGCACATGCACATAACACATACATATACACCATAAAAGCGAAATCCAAAAATATTAATGATTAAGAAGAAGCCGCGAGAGGGAAAAAGGTAGAGCAACGGCCTTCCTTTGTCTTTTGGCCGGTTGTTTGTCTTCTTTTTATTTACTTCTGTGTTTTTTTTCGTGTCTTGTTCTGCTTTGTTTTGTTATTTGTTTGTTATTTTTTTTAGGGGGAGTTGGAGGTCATTTTACAATAGACTCAATAGACCCTGGTAATCAGAAAATAAATGAAAGTCAATTAAAAGTATTAAAATATTAGCTGGTATTATTTGATACAAATTAAATTCCTTTATTTTGAAGTTATTGTTAATAAAGTTAACTAAATTAAACAGAAGCAAGTTCATTAAAAAGAAAGGATTCAGGATTAGGAAGTGAGATTACTTCTCATTTATTTTTAAATTTAAAGAATTAAGAGTTAAAAGTATCGAAAGGTCATCGAAAAACCGATAGGCAAATTGTCCTAAGACCGTATTAAAAATGTTATCGAAATACCATTTTTTCTAAGACCAAATTTATCAAAGTAGCAACATTTTTAGTGACATTTTCATTAGTTATTTCTTAGCTAGTAATTTTCCCAGTTTCCCTGGCTAACTCGTTGGACTGGGAAACTTCTTAAGGCCCCGCTGAATACGGATATTTTGGATTTATCCACAAAGCGTGCGGCTGCCCCCACTGCCATTCTGTTTTCCCGCTGACCTTTTGGCAGTTTCCACTTGGTTCTTTGACTGTCAGGCCCCCTTCACCACCCCCACGCAGAAGGTGGTCGGTCAATTTAATTAATGTGAAACGAAATTAAAACGAAATTAAATTTCAATGCCGCAAAATACCTTCAAATGCGTATTGATGAACAGGAGACACACCGAAAAAGCTACAAGAGCCTGGCCTTAATTAAGCTAAAAGCCAAGGCAAAAGGTCTTTGCAAAATACAAAATACAACAATAAAAAGTAGTTATAAAGGCAAAGAAAAGAAAAAAGTATATATATATATATAAATAAAGAAAGTCAGCTGAACAATTAGCAAACGCTTTGGCAACAACAGCGGCGGAGAAGAGTCCTTTTCCCTGACAACAAGTTTTCGCCAACAATTGCACAACAATTGAGGGCGAAGATGAAAATGAAAATGAAAATGAGACTGAGACTGAGGCTGAAGCGGGTAAGGGGGGCGGAAAGGGAAGGGAAATGTCAAATGCGGATGGCTAAATCGCCGAAGGTGAAACTTCGCCTTATGCAACCTGCAGTTTTCCACAGTTTTCCACTTTGCCAACTTGTTACCGGCCACTTGTTCGGCTTTTCCGGTGAAGGAAAGCCCGCCGCGCGCGGCTTCTACGTAACCAAAAATTCCTGTAGATGCACTTTCTATATTTTTTTTATGGATTTATTTTAGAACCGGAAGCCTGATGATGATTGGAAAAGTCAGTGAGAAATTTAAGGATTATATTCTTTATATATTTATATTTTTTTTTAATTTAATTATTATTTAATTTTAATTATTATTTATATTATATTATATTAAAGAAAGACTTGGTTAAGTTGTTTTATTTATATTTATTTTATTTTCAAGGTAAACATTTTTTTCTGGCTCATGTGGCGTATGAGTAATATTTTCTGAAAGTTTCTTGAGAAAATTGTGAAGTTTTCAGTTAAAATCGTAGTGTTTTTATACAATTAAAGAAATCAACACAAAGTAAATAAAACAATTTTGAAGTCTTGATAATAATATTTTTACTCATACGTACCGTGGCCTTAAAAAAAAGAATATTATCTACTGAATTTACTTTAATTTCAAGTATTATTTAGTTTAAGTAATTAAGTAAATAAATTACAACATTTACGTTCAATTAATGCATTTCTCTTTGCTGATATCATTCGCACCTGACAATTATTTATTCCTTCCACCTTCCCCCAGAATAAATTATTCCTGAAATTTCTCACTTTCCGCGGAAGCACATTTGATTTTACCAACGCCCACATTTTATTTAATTTTCCAAGCTTGCACTTGATACAAAAATAATTGTCCGTTCGCGTCAAGGTGACGTGCCGTAAAAATAGGACATGTGCGGACTTCCTATTAAATTATTCAGCGCAACAATTAGTTTTCAATTACACAAAAACAAAACACACACACACACACACACGTAGAAAAAGGGGAAAATTGTGGAACCAACGTAAGTGTTCCCGCCATCCTGCTGCATGCCAAAGGATGCCTTTTTGCGTATGCAAAAGCCAACAAGTTGCCGTTGCGAAACACGTGACTCGGCGAAGGTCCTGTCGCTATCGCAGTGGGTGTGTGTGTGTGTAGGGGGTGTGTATTTAGCGGAAAACTCGGTAACGGAAGTCGGAAAAGTGCATGGAAAATGTAAAAGTGAGTGCATAAACGACGATGGGGATATATGAAAATGACAATTGAGTTTGTTATAGTTTAATAATAATAATATAATGTTTATTATTATATTTGCTATGAATTTATAATTATTAATATTAAAAGGGTTACCAAGAGACTTTTAAAGGTTATTTAGTTCTAGTAATTATTTGATCAAGCAACCTGGGATTAGTTTTTCCTTTCACTCTAAAGAAAGCTGTCAAAAGCAATCTACAAATTATATTTCATTCGGCAGCTACACTTTGAGTTGATTGTGCTACAAAAAATTTCGTTGTATGTTCGGTATTTTAAATGTTTTAACACAAACCAAAGTAGAAAAAAGTTAGTTCCCGAGTTTATATAAAATGAACCAAAATAGCAGCCGTGACCAGTAAGGCACCACTCAATCCCAAACCAAATCATGGACCGCGCTGGGTAAGATCATTATGAATACTTGTTCTTAAACGATCAGAGATCCATATTAGATAATCCTGTAGGAACAGCGCCGGACCAACTATATTTCTACAATAATACTTAAGCAGGAGCCAGGCCAGGAACAATCAAGGGAAATGGCGAAGGTGGCACCATTTCCACTGCAATTTTCGAGCGCCAGAGGACGGTTACACAACCAATCCCTAGTGTCTCAGCACTATGTCACCAGATTCTAGCATACCAGCATGCGATCCCACCACTCAGCCGACTTTTGGAATTGATTGTTGCAATCTTCCTTCAGCCGAGCGGTGAGGTCGCTGGCTGTGATGCTAGGATCTGATGATATAGGTGGACACTGAGGTTTAGTGGTATAACCGTTCCCTGGCGCTCTAAATTACAGTGGAAATGGTTTCATTTCTGCCATTGAACTCGGTTTGCTGGGTATTGGTCCCGAGGAATCGTCAAAGAAGGAACTGATTGATCATCGAGAGGGTGCAAGCTGTATTATCAGGAGGAAACTTGAACTTTCTGAACCAGGACGTCTTCTTTAAGCTGAGATACTGCAGCAGATCAAGATTCAGATTCAATTGGATGTGATCTTCTAGGGGAGTTCGAAAGCAGCAAATAAATTTGGAAACGCCTTAAGTGCTTTATGCGAAATGGTTTCTTGATGATAGAATTGGATACTCTCTCTTGGCTGAAACCTAGCCAAAATAAATACCTATTAAAGAACTTAAACATAAATATACATTTTTTATATTTTCACGCCTAATCTATAAGAACTAATACTATATAAAAATATAATTTGAAACCTATTCAAAAATATATTCAAATAAAATCTAGACAATAGCTTTTGGCAAGCTTTTTAACACAACTTTTGTTGACTTGGCTAAAAGCTTTTGTCCAGTGACTCTCCAACTAGCCTCAGTTTTTCGAGGCGGCTAACAGAATCGGGGGCCAAATAGCCACCACCTTTCACCACACCCATTGGTGGTGAAACTATGGATTTGAAAAACTCTAATATTTTATTTTCTTTTTTGGGTTTTTCTCACCGTTGATACCCCGATAACCTTTTCTCCGGTTCCAGCATTTGTTCCAATTTCGAGCAGCCAGGCAGCAGCGTTGCGATAAGAGCCACCTATTGACTCCACCCAAAAAAAAAAAAATAAATAATAATTATTTACTTGGGATGTGCATACGTTCGAAAATACACACATGTCCCCAATAATGATTCGGGCCACTGAACAAAATATTCATTTGAACTAATTAAAATTAAACTATGATAATACTAAATTAATATGAAAAAGATTAAGAATTAAATGTTTCAGTGTGTTTAATATTCAGTGTTTAATATTCTCGAAAGTCTGTTCAAAATAATCACTTTTTTGATGAGTTTTTAATATTTTAATAGCAGTTCTGGAAAAAGTGAACTGTTTTATGAGTTTTTTTAATAATAAATTTAATATTTTTACAACTTGTTTGAATTTTTGGTAATTCTAGTCAAAGATTTATAAACACAATTTAAAATCATTCATTTATATTTAATTTAATATTAATTTTTATATTATTTATTTGATATATTTTCGAACAGTGCCGTCCAGGTCAGTGTCACTTTTTTCGGCGGCATTATTAGGCGATATCTCTCTTAGTTAGTATTTTTAGCGATTCGTGTTATCAGCGAACGGAAGCTGTGGCCATTTGCGAAGGCGCCTCTCGATCCGTTCCGTTCCGAGCCGAGTTTTGGGTTATTCCACAAGGATGGGGGGTGTAGTGGGGGGCTTCATAAAATCGCAACGTGTCCATTGGTCGATGGGCTTCCTCCGGTCCGCCGGTTCCTCCTCACGCATGCGTCGTCCGGGATGTCATTGGGTCATTGGGAGCCAATGGGAAGCCGGGAGGTCGCAAGTTGGGTTGGGGTTGAGCTGAGGTCGCTTGGGAGTTTTCCCGGGGGGAATGAAGGTCATGGCTCTACCTCTGACCTATGACTAGGCGCCAACTAGTCAAAATTTCAACGATTTTTTGTTAACTCTTCCTTGAAAATGCAATAAAAATTTGCTAAGCATTATTATTTAAATTGTCGTCTTAATTCTTTTTAATTTAGTGGGTTTATATTTATTATTTCTGAAAAACAATAAACTATGCTTACTTAATCAAATCTCTTAAAAAAATGTTAGGAAAAGCTTCTTTCAAACTTTATTTAAATAGAAATTCAAATGATTTCTGCCTAAAAATTAAGTTTCTAATTTTTCCGGCAACATGTAAATGAATTTCTTTCTACGAACTTCATTAAAAGTTGTAAAAACCATAGACCGAATTATGTTAGCTAAGCAAAAATATTAATATACAATAAATTATGCGCAAGGTGAGCATAGTTTTGCAAAGCAAAGCATTTTATGGCTGTTATTGTGTGCATTGCAGAAAATTAGAGGGAATTTTGAGAGGTGATGAGCAGCATCATCTCCATTTAGCGCGATGACCGCACACTCTGAAGCGGACCGATACACCTGATTTTCATATATGTAATATGTACTTTTCCGGCTTTTTCCCTCCAGCTAATATTTCCGCCTTGTGGGCTTGGAGCATGAAACACAAAAACACATTCTGAACGTGAAAAAAAGCACCAACAGCTGCACATTCCGTTCATTATGAGATCGGATTCGGTTATATTACATCCAGAGATTCGCCATAATGTAACTATATTTTTGGACAGGATCTCTGGGATATATATGTAAACATACATATGTATAACAATTAAGCTAGAAATGGCTTAAAAGTTGAGATTTTCATAAGATTTAAGGTAAATTTGATGAAAAATTCACAATTTTCTAACATTTATATTATATTTTGTATTAGGGTTCCATAGTTCCATAGTTTTCAGATCGATAAATCAACTTTTTATAGATATATTAAACCTTTTCTAAAGGTTATGTTTTTTTTAGGTGTTTTATATATAAACTCACAATTTTCCAATATATAAATTCAAATCTTAAGTTTTTCAATATATAAATTAAAATCTTAAGTTTTATATAGATTTTTTTATATATTTTCTTTAAATATAAAATGAAAACAATATTTTCTTATAATTTCTTTTAAACAAGAAGAAGGAATCTTTCTTTTCTATACAGAATTTCCATTTCTGTCAGTGTAAAATGCAAAGAGCTTCACTAAAAAAAAGTGCGAAGGAAGCGGTTGTTCTGTGTGTGTGTGTTTTTTCCCCAGGAGTAAGAGTCTGAGGGGTAATTGGCAAACCGGCTGCACAGTCAACAAACAACAACAAAAACAAGAACATTGAAAGGTGAAAAGTGTTGTTTTCTTTTGGTTTATTTCACTTGTTTATCAGTTGACCTACAGAGCACCTACTGTGGGGTAAGGAGGGGCGGTGGTGTGGGGAAGAAAGGATTCACAGAGAAGAGTGAGAGAGCAGGCGCGATAGACTCTGCGTGAGTTGCGGCACCCACGCACGAGCAAAGGGGGAGCACACAACAGAGAAAGAGAGGGAGACAGAGAGAGAGAGCCCCAAAAAGAGAGAGAGAGAGGAAAAAAGGCCGCTGCATCGACGCAACAGGCTTGCAGTTGCCACTTAAGCGCCGTTATGCCCAGCAATAACAATAACAAAAGCACGCAAAAGTTTTGTCGTCTCGTTTCGCCTCGTGTTACTTCGGCGGTTGCCGCACAGTATCACCTTTACAACAAATACCGTTGCAAAAATAGGAAAAAAATTATGGTAGTACAAATAATTTACCAAAAATTCAGAATCTGCAATCAAAATAATTTTAGGATTTTTTTGTTTAGCATTTGAAATGATAGAAAAAAAAATCTCACTTAAAAAAAAGGTTTTTAAATATTTTTACGGCTTTAAAGTATTTTTATTTGAGCAAATTATTTCAAATTGTTTTCCTTGAGAAAACTTGATTTTTATACTTTGATACCCTATAAAAATACGTATGAGTGGACGTGGCACATTGACCAAAACATATATTAATTTTAAAAGAAATCCCTGTAAAATTCCATTTAAATTATTCAGGTATCTCTTTTGGTTTAAAAGTTATGATTTTTTGCAACGTAAATTAAGAAAAGGCGATACTGTGCGGCGGTCGCCGGTCGGCGCGAGCTGCGAAGCCGGCAGCGACGCAGGCGGCAACAGCGGCAGCGAGGAGCATCGCAGCACGGTTCTTAGACATTCGGTTGCGCGCCATCGTTCGAGGCGGTCGCACATTCCACGGTGTGTTTTCCACTCTACTCCTACCTGCTACTCCCCTTGGCTTTTTAAGAAGTGATTTTTTTTTTTAAGTGCTCTCCTTACACACATCCCGCCACACACACACACACACACACTTACACCAAACAAGTGTCAAATTTTCTAAACCGGAATAAAGTCCTACGCCAAACAAACCCTATTTCTCAGCTCCTTGTTTTTTTTTGCGAGTTTTTCTTCTAAAAGTAACTGTGATCCCAAAGTTCGCGGGTGATAAATACCAGAAAAGAAAATAAAATAATTACCAAAAATATTAAAAAGTGGCAACCTTTTGGTTGAAAAAAGATAAAAAAGCAGGAAGGAAATTGAAAAGACAGCAGAGAGTCTACGAAGCCGGGAAAGAGTGCGAATCCTATAATCCGGGGATCTTCGAGTGTTTTTTCGGGGAATTTTTGCCGGTTTCGGTGTCTCCTCTTCAGAAACTCTTCGAATCTTCGGGTTTTGGGTAGCGCCCAAAGTCAAAACTTTTCGCTGATGTCGGGAAACGCATCCAGTTTCTGTGTTCTTTGCTTTGTTTTCGATACTCGTTTTCCCCTCGTAACTTTTTTTTTGTTATATGAATTTTTGTTATATTTTTTTGGTGCACAGAGAAAAAAAATAACCGGAAAATTAAATATATTGTATCAGAAAACGTATTATTTGATATAATCTTTAGAAATATAAATTCAGGGTTTTCACTTTTATAATTTCTACTTAAAATTTGTGAATGAATGCTTCTGATAAACCACTTTAGAGATCCCATTAGATAAGAATATTATATTATAATGCCGTAAACTAAGTAATCTAAAATTTTTCGGTTGATATTTTTATCTCTGTGCAGTGCCATAGCCTTTGACCACAACCTGCCAGCCGTTTTAACCAAAACTCAAATACGAACCGAAACTGCCTTCACACAAGTACCTAAAATCTAACCTAAAATAGCTGCCAAAAGAAACCGAATACCAAATACCGTGTAATATCAGAAAAAAATATAAAAAAATATCACGAATAAATATCACTGAGACGCGTTAAATCCGTAAATAAACGATGACGGGATCACCGGGATCCCGGAGGAGTCATACGGGGTCGCTGCTCCTGCGGCTCCTTGCCGTGGCCTTCGTCCTTAACGCCTGCCACGTGCCGCTGACCAATGCCAAGGTGAGTTATAGATCGAAATATATGTATATCTAGAGATATATATATATCCGGAAGCGGAGAATCGAAGAAAGATAGCAAATGCTTTTCGCTTTCATCGCTGTCACTTGTTTTGGGTTCTGTTTTGCATTAATTAATTAAACTTTGGAACTATGGCCAGGCCGGGGTTTTATGGCCTGTTTTATAATGGGTACTTAAACTGACCGTAGCAAAGATATACAGAGGTAGCTTTAACAGCCAAGATCTTGCCAACTTGAGCTGATATAGGGCTTTTGTTTAGCTTAAGATGGCATTTTAATAGCTAACGACTTTCACCTTGAGTTTTGGTAAATCAAACATTGATCTAGGGCTTGGACTTTAAAATTTTAAAATTAATTTAAAACAATTAGTTTAACAAATAAGGAAAAGAATTACAATTACCATGAATCCACTTCCCAAAAACTCTTTAAAGTGTTTTTATTATTTTGAATGGAACATTTCGTTGACTTCAAAGAGTCTTCAGGAAATACTACTTTAAAGATCAGTAATATTATGTTTCCATTATTATTTTAAAATTAGTTTTCCCTTTTTTCTTTTCTCTCTCTTATATATGAATAATATTTTAAAGATCAGTATGCTATTTCGGGCTGTAAACCCTCTCAACTTAATATCCTCTACCGATCCATATCATTCCCATTTATGGACCATTATGGATGACACAACTCGAGACGAACTTGAACTATTTAAAATGACACACATACTATTTCCCCTAAGCGCCACGATTAGCATACAAATCGATGGAAATAGGTTTTCTTTTCCATTATAATAAAAAAAAAACTAAATTAACAGACCCTCCACTGTTATATCCCTGTTAAGTCACTGTTAAAAGACCGGATTTGGCGGTGACAAGAGGCCAAAAAAAATAAAAAATAAATAAAATAAAATAAACCAAATCTCGGCTGCCCTGTGGGGGTCATCATCGGGGGTTATCACTCTTGGCGAACAGACGTTGAATTAATTTCCTTTTCTTCTTTTTCCAAACTGTCGCTGGACTCTTGAATGATGCGATTGTTCGAATCGGATCGGATTCGTTTCGTTTCGTTTTTTTGACATTTTGCCAATTATTATTATGAGGAGAAGTCGATTGTTCCAGTTCGAGCTCTAATTTCTATCTATATGACGGTTGTTCTACATACATACACCAACCATAATGAGCCGCGATGATAGCGTCTTATCAGCGTGTTAATGACATGTTGTCCATAGACGATGCCCGGCCGTTGTCTTGCAATGAAATAATTTCTTAAATTAACATTTCAAATCAAGCACCAACGACCTCACACGGTTGCTAAGTGTGTGTGTGTGTGTGTGTGTGTGTGCTATATATACGAGGTATATAGTTCGATTCTTTTTCGGACATTAGCAGCAACAGCAGCAGCAGCAGCACCTCGACTGTTGTTTTGATTCGATTTGTTTTGCTGCAGGCCAGGCGGCAGCAGCGGCTCACTTTTTTATCACATCGGAAGTTGCGTAAATGAGGCCAAATTCGAACTGTGCCGTCAGTCCGCCGTATAAAAATATATATATATTTACTATATCGCCTGGGCAGATGGGGCTTATCGTTGGAGCTTCAAGAAGGAGCCACTGCGAATCGGAGTGTAACGAGGTCACTGACAACAGCAGTAGCAGTAGCAGTAGCAGCTTTGATATAGGCTTTAGTTTTCCAGTTACAGTTTTTCCCCCGGTTTTCCATCCTGCCCATCCGGCGTATGCGTATTGTCGCCTGTCACTCCACGCACAAACATTGCGTATACGATCAGGTGGCCGGGGTTAGCGATCTTCTAGTCTTTATCGCTTTTTAGATATCGTTTATCGTTTATCGTTCATAGTTTATCGTTTATCTTGGGCCCGCCAAGATTGATGACTGAACTTGAATGAGTTCCAAAAAAATATTATAGCTTATCTTTAAAGTTATTATAAATTAAAGTCAGGTATAAACAAACAGGCAAGGCAAAGGAATTTGAAGCACTCGTTATATCCGGATTTGGAAACATTTTAGCCATATGGCATCGGATCTGATCTTAAGTTTAAGTTGTTTACATTGCCACGCACATCCTCATGCGCCGGTGTTCCCCCTTTTTTTTTTTTTTCGATATTATGTCTTATATCACTCACTGATTGGCCCCGCCCTTCCCCTTCTGATATACATATATCCCCCCTTTTGGGTCCCGCCACTTGTCTGTCAAACAAACTGTCAAAATATTTGCATCATCAACACAGAGAGCAACTGCAAACCAAACAAGAAATTAAAAAAAAAAATTAAAGCACCCCAAAAGGCCCCGACAGCAGCAGCAGATGAGTAAAAATTCATTTCGCAGCTTTTTCGTCGTCTTTAGTTTTCAGTTTTCAGTTTGGTTTCTTTTTCGGCTTTTCGGATTATGTTTTTTCTTTGTTTTTTCGTTTTTCTTTTTGATTTTTCTGTGTAAAGATGCGTCCGTTGGCACATTCCCTTCGGTACGGTTCTCCTTCTCCTTGTTTTCTTGTTTTCGTGGCTTCACGGTTTCTGTTTCGATTGTTTGTTTGTGCAACATATGGACACAAGATGTTGGACCCTCGATCACACATGTGATACGTCGCCATGGCTGTCTCTCTCTCTCTCTGTCTGTGAATCTGTACACTGCTAACCAGGATCGTGTGTATATATATCTAAAAGAATTTCAATTCGGCAAAAAGCTAAATTAAATTTGGAAAAAAATTCGGAGAAATAAGCAGAAAGTTTAGTGATCTGTGACTATGAAATAGCCGGTCTTGTTTAGCAAGAAAACAAAGCATACTTTTAAGAGCTGTGCTATCTCGCTCTCTCTCTCTAACTCTCTTTAATATAAATTATTATTATTTATCTTATTTTTGCATTCTCCACTCTCTTTTCATGCGATCACATGCATTTTTCAGTGGAAGAGAGTCAGGCGAGCATTTGTTTAAATATTACATAGAGGCTGCACGCCCCCCTGCCGCCACCCACTTGAGCTCAAGTTCAACGGGGAAAAAGGGGATGAGGCGATGAGGGGGTGAGGCGATGAGGGTGTAGGGGGGTGAGGGGCTAGTTGGGGTAAGGGGAGAGCTGCAGGGACAACTGGCACACTTAAAACTGTTTATACAAGGCAAGAGGTGCGAGGTGCGAGGTGCCAGCTTCAAGTGTCTGGTTCGCTTTTCCTATAATGCCCACTACTACATCTGCCCATTGGCGATATCGCCGCGTTTTGTTAACTTTGTCAATTGGCATATATAATATATATATTACGTATAAATATATATATATATCGTGCTTGGTGCATAGCTTCCGGACACCATTAGTCATTAAGCCATTTGCCATTTGACCTGCTGCCGCCTCTCCTTCTCTCTTGGATTCCCAGACAGAACGACTGGATCCGGGATCCGTTTTTCCCTGGCCCTGGTCCAAGGCGTGACGCAAGGAGGAAAACTCTGGGAAAACTGGGCAAAACTGACTATGAGGCAAACATTTTTTATTTATAGAAGATACCAAAGTCTGGGAGTTCGATGAGCTTCGCTTTGCTATTGATATTGGAGTTGAGTTGGAATGCAAACGAAACCCCCGATGGTGTTCATTAGAGTTCATTCCACTCTCTCTCTGTGGATGGTAAGAATTGTGGCTATTATATCCAGGTGATATATAGATTTACTGAAATATTTGCCCCGTAGACTAAACACACGATGTCGTGGAATGAAAACCAATGCCAGAAAAGTAGTGCAAAGCCAATTTTTACTCAGCCTGACTTTTCATTTCTCACTTTGCAATGTAATTTAATATTTGCATGGCGCGTCTGTACACCAAATAAATATATATATATATATAGTATATATACAGAGAGAGAGGCATATGAGCAATTATTGTTTGACTATTGCATTGCGTAAATGTTGAAAATAGAAAAAAGCAACAAAAACAACAAAAACAAAATAAAAACCAACACCCAACACCCATTAACAGCAGCCACCAGCCACCACCGCCCGTTCTTCTCGTTCTTCTCGAGGGGGAAAAATTCCGAAAGTGTCGCAATTTGCCTTCTAAGTTATTGCAAAATGCAGGCTGCCAGTGTGGGTGCTGCTTTATATATATATAATATATAATATATATTTAACCATTGTGTCATCATCCCATCATCTCACAAAACAAAAGAAATAAACAAAATGACGCCATATAAAATGTGTCTTTGAAAATTGCATTTAAATTTCTATTTAGGCAAATGTTCTCGCGAAAAAGTGCTAATAAATCTAAGAAAATCAGCTGCCGGGTAGCGCTATATGATCCCATCATCACATCGCATCAGTATGCAGTCGGGGCATATGTTTTATTTTTTTTATATTATTTTTTGGGAGGGTCTCCTCATAGCCATTCCCATTCCATGTCCATGCTCCCCGTCCTCATTCCACATTCAAGGCATCATCGATTTAAGCCACACAGAGGCTCTGTGGGCCTCTATAAATCTTGCGTTTTTTTTCTGGGCGAGCCCAAAAAAAATTAATAGCCCTTTTGGGGGGATGCAAATGTTGGCATTAGTTGTTACATTGTATGAAATCTATTCACCGATCACGTTGAACACAATTCAACAATACAATATATTTTTATTAACTATAATAAATTGATCAAGGCTTATAATATATGGTTTTTATTGATGAAATTTAATTACATTGAAGAGCCTCATAGAATTTTCTAGTTACAATGTGATAAGGTAATTGATTTTAGTTGAAATTTAATTTAATAATATGCCTAAATTATACAATTTAATTTATTAACATTGTAGCATTTATTTTAATTTAATTTAAATATATTTTTTCCAAATTAAAAATGTTTTATTAAGATTTTTCCTTTTAAATTCTTTATATTCCTTTCCTAATTTATTTTAAATTCTTTTCAAGTCCTTTTGTGGTATTTATAAATATTTATGGGCCACATTTTAATTGAATTATATTTTTACAAATATTTAATTATGTTTGTAATGTTTAATTTACAGCTTTCCCCTTTAAATTCTTTGAATATGTATTTGTACCAAAATATAGACAAATATATGTGAGATTGATGTTGTCCAATTTATTTATCTTAATATAAATTAATATCTAAATAATATTAATATGAAATAATTAAGAAATTAGTTTAGAATATTTCAGTACCTTTTCAATTAATAATGTGCTTCCGTTTTTAATGATTGGTTTTTAATTTTTTGAAAGACCAACCAGAGTTTTGGCCAGGCTTTCCAGACTATAACCAATAATCTGTGGCTATTCGCAAACTTTTGACTGCCGATCAATAATAGATAAACATTTCCATGGCAGATGATCTGAAACGGGTTTCGGGCTTCGCTTTAAGTTCCATGGATAAATTAATGCTTGCCGGGAGTGAAATTTATTTGAATTTGGAATTAGGCGATGGATTGGCATTGGAATTGGGTTTGGGATGTGGGGTTAATCAACGGAAATGCTTGTTGGGGGCAATTTCAATTGAGGGAATTGAGTTCCAATTTCTTCATCTAATCGTTAATCATAATCGGAGCACGGATGGGCTTGGAAAAAATCAAGAATTAATGGAAATGCCTGCCTGATGACGATAATGCATGCGGGTGACATCAGCAGGCGGTGGCTGTTGTGGCTTCTGGATTTTTATTGGGGGGAGGAGGCCGTCCCGGGATCGTCTTCATAAATCTTAAACGCTTTTTTATTATTTCGGGGGAAATTAAAAAATGCCTGCACAGCATCGCATCGCAGATCGCAGATCGCCGATCGAGATATGTGTGGCGTCTCCCAAGTTTCGATGCCATTGGAGTTGCATCATCATTGCTGCCGATCTCCATTTGGAGCATGACGGAGAGATAAATACAATAAAAGATGAAAAGGAAAAGAAGGAGGCAGTAAGGCAGCCTGCAAGCCAGCAAAATTCAATGGAAATTCACATCATTTCAATTTGTATTAATTGATGCCCCGCGAGCCTTAATTTCCACCATAAATTCGGCAATCAATTTTTTTTTTGTATCGCCTCCAGTCCAGTGGCTGTCAAACTGCGCCCAGCTCTCGAGCCCAATTAATTAGTAAACAAAGCATAAAAGCAGCAATCAAACAAGCCAACAAAAATGATGCATAATTATGCAAATTCGTTAATTTGCCATTGCCTTACGCGACTTGCATATATTTATGCTTTAATAAGCTCCAAAAAAAACGAAAAGAAACAAAAATCGAAAAAAAGACAACAAAAACGGTTAAACCATGACAAACACTTTGATTTTCAACGAAAATCGATTTAATTTCGATTCCATTTGAGTTGCTAGAACAAACTCATTTTGAAATAGTTTTTTGACGATAAAAACGATAAAAAATTATAGATTAAAATCGATAAACAGTTAAATAACTAAGAAAATAAAGCACATTTATATTATAAAACTAATTTAAATCATTTTAAAATAGTTAATCTTATAAAAACTTAAACATTTCGATAGGTTTAGCCATAAAATCGATCTTATCGATTTTTTCCATCTAATATCCATAGCTGGCAATCGTCTTTAAAGCCATTAAAGTGTGTTTCCACTTCGACACATACTTGGAATGCCGCATAAAATATTTATATATTAATATATTTCGGCATGTCAGCTACTTTATTGATATTTCATCGAATTTGTTTCTTTATTTCGACAGCGGAGAACAAAGGCTAACAGGCTAACAGTTTTTCAGCTAATTGCCGCAGTCAATTAAAGAAATATGTTTTCTCCAACTAACGCGCGGGGTCTACTAAGTATGTGTAAGCCCACAAGGTGTACGAGTATCTGGAAGAAACCCATAATAGCCCCATGGGCCAGATAAGATATAGAAGTCCATATACATAGGTGGCATAGTTTCTCGACTCGACTTGACTTGACTTCGGCTCTTATTGCCTTTGCTGCTGCAGTTCATGCTCATGTTGTTGCCAAGTTGATAAGGTGTCAACTGACTGATAGTGGGGCCCAGGCTATGGGATCGGAATGGGAATGGGAATGGGAATAGGAATGGGAGTAAGCCAGCCCCCTCTCCTCATTAACAGTGGCTGTCAAACTGGCGGCACTCGTGTGCTGATGAATCTTAATTTAATTTAATTTAATGCATATTGCCGCTGACATTTGCATGACCAAAATCGTGTGAGATCGTCACTCCTTGGCCATAACCAAACAGGTTTATTTTATTTCGATTTAAATACTCTGTAGTTAAGGCCAAAACTGGGATGGTGACAAGTTTAAGGGTAGGAAAGTTGACTTAAATAGATATAGATACTAAAAAGTGCCTAACTTTCTTAATAATTATAATTATAATTATTATTATATCATATTATTTTCAGAAAAAACAAAGACTTAAGTCAAAATAAATATCTCCAGAACCTATTAAATATTTAAATATTTTCTTAAAGAGTATAAAAATAGTTTATACCAATTTCTTAACGTTTTCCTGCTAGCCAAGCAGAAGCTGCCACACAGCTTATGATTATTTTATTTGGGCCCAAAAACTAGTCTGCCTTATCTTGCCGCCCATTAGCCAGACCTTTGTCCGGGCCAACTGGCCAACTAAGTGGCCTCCCCCCCCTTTCCTCTGGTTGACTCAGCGTCCAAATATTTAAAGCGGTGTCGGGTTAGATCGCCCAGAACGCGTGCACACTCCACCCAAGATATATATAAATTTATGTATGTATATATATATTCCCCTGCAATTGGAATCATTTAATGTGCTGGAAAACGGTGTCGGGTGCACAAAATATACTTTCTGCCAAGATCAGCAGTTTCTGTAGCAAGTTCATTAGCTTCTGACTGATGGGATAGCGGATCAGCTGGTATTATTCCCCAGACAGACTATACACAAATCGGATTTCACAGGCTATAATAAGAGAGTTAGGGTTTTAGTAGGAGAATTCAAGGGAATTGTTGCCTGGTGGACAGGAACTCGAGATAAATGTGAATGAAAAGTGTAAATGAGATGTGTGAAGGGAAAAGTGTTTACTTGGAAATGTAAATAAATATAAAGAAGTATGAAAAATATATAGAAATGTGTAAAAAAAATATATTAAGACATAGATTTTATAAAATAAATTTAAATATTTACTTTTTAAGCTGAAATTAAATGAAATATAAATAAAAAAAGGAATTTAAAGTTTTTAAAACGGAATATTCCATCTAAGATCAGCTCAAATTATCCTCCAACTTAAAACCATAACTTTTTCTGTGACAAATTAAATGACAAATACTTTTACGATTTGGATTTGGCTTAGATTCAGTTTTAAAACGCAGAACGGAAACGAGTTCCCCCGATCTCATCATCATCAGCATTATCATTATCGCGCGATCATCTCCCCCCCATTCGCTATATTGATTTATGCATTAATAATTCAATTAACAAAAACCCTCCCTTCTCTCCTCTCTACTTGCAGGTATGTTTGCTAAATCTATTTCCATTCGATTCAATTCGATTCGGTTCGATTCGAGAGACTAAAAGACTCAAAGATTCGAGACTGCTTGACGCTCGCCAGCCCCGCCTCTGGCTATATGCATATGGGTAACTATATATATATGTATATATCCACCGATCGAACCCCCTAAATGAGCCCATTAGCTGTCAAAAGACAAATATTTGTCGCTGTCACAGCAACAACGGTGACTACAACAAACACTCGCTGCCAAGTTGACTCTTGACCAAAAGCCAAACTTGATTTATTTCCTGTTTCTGTGTGTGTCTGGTCTGGTAGAGCTTGTTGTTGGCCACAAATGAAACGTGCCGCCAAATAAAAAACAAAAAAAAAAAAATCCCAAAAAAAGACGAAATAGAAATAGCCCAAAACAAAATAAAAGCCCCAAATATAAACTTCAGACAGCCACGATTTCTATTTCTTCTTTTTCTTATATATATATATATATATTTTTTTTTTTTTTATAACAACAAGAGCAACTTGACCTTGGAGAGGCAAGCTGACATCCCACAGACATTGGTCACAATTTTTTTTAGGGGAACAAACATGATTGGATTGAACGATAAAAAAGATAGTGAGGATAGATACATTATAAGAAGGGTTTCATATTTCTTTATTAACTTTTTCATTGATTTTTGGCATAGAAATTTTAAAAAGTATTAGTTTATAGACTTGGCTTATGGTTTATGAGGTTTTCCTGAATTTTTCCTAAGTAATGACTTATTAGATGGTGTTAGATATTAAAATAATTAATTATAAACAAGATACAACAGAAAATGAAGAGTTTGTTCCACAGATTTTCCAGCAAAACCCAAAGTTTATGCTAATCTGACTGACTGTTGAACTGTTGAACTCGATCTTAAAGGATAGATACATTATAAGAAGGGTTTCATATTTCTTTATTAAATTTTTCATTGATTTTTGTCATAGAAATTCTAGGAGTTCTTTAAATTATTATTTTTTGAGGTTTTTCTGAATTTTCATATATTTAAACATTAAATTAAAAGCTGAAATGTGTAAATAATGACTTATTAGATGGTGTTAGATATTAAAATAATTAGTTATAAACAAGATACAACACAAAATAAAGAGTTTCTTCTACAGATTTTCCAGTAAAACCCAAAGTTTATGCTAATCTGACTGACTTTTAACCCCTTGTTGAACTCGATCTTAAATGCTTGAGCTATAAGCACATTATTACACCCAAAACATTTTCTCAGAAATTTACATAAAAACTCTGCGTTTCGCCATAAAAACTGGAAACTAGCAAATTGTTTTTATAATTATTTTTCCCTGGGTCATAGAACCTGCCAAAATGGTAAATGTTAATTGTCTAGGATGGCTATATGCCATAAAGTAATTACATGTATGTACCTTGTGTGTGTGTATAATAAAGCCGCCAAAATGTGTGGCCTTTCGTGTCACAAAAAAAAAAATAGAGAAAAAAAAGGCATCGCACTTTGGACCCCATCAACAGTTTGACAGCCATTGATGTATTGTCAGCTGGGGCAGCTTTAGACCCAGTTATGATGTGTGTGTGTTGTGTGTGTCGCTGGGTGTTGCTGGGTGTGCCCCGCAGCTTACGCTAATGCAGTTCAAGTGCTGTGGAATCATAGAAGAAATAACTCTTCTGTTTTGCTGCCAAGCAAAATGTGCAGCAATGCGAGTCGAGTCCCCACAGTCACAGTAACAGTCACAGTCGCAGTCGCCGTCACTGTCACCCCTCCTTGAACCCTTCTTGAATTCCCCTTGTCCCTTGTCCCTCCCCCCTGAGAAGAGAAGGAATCAACAAGCCGCAGTCAAGAGGTTGTCCTCCCTCTCAGGTTGGGGCCCCCTGAGATATATTCTTGTGTGTGACAATGAGAAGGAGGCCTACACAGCCACAACAACAGCACTGGGAAAAATGAAATATATGTATAATTAAATGAGGTAAAAAATTAGTGTTATAAAATGTTTAATAAACAAAAGAAAGTAAGCAGAAAATGTCCTGAAGCTGAATATTTAGTTGGGAATTATAGAAACATTTCTGACGCATTTTTGATTGATTTATTGGTTGGTTTTTGATAGATTGGTTTTAATAAAAACCCTTGAATTAGTTGGTTTTTGAAAAGAAAATTTTTTGATATATATATCCCAAAAATTCCATAATTTTTTCAAGTGAAAAATCTTAACAGATTTCGAGACGGCAAAAGTAACAGCGACAGCGACTCGGTGACTGCGGCTGTAATTACGTTTACTTGTTGTCTACTGTTGCACTCTGTAGTTGTATTTTTACTTTTATTTCCTACTTCTTCTTCTTATTTTATTTTTCCCTTTCGCATTGTCTCGATGTGTGTGTGTGTGTGTGTGTGTGTGCTGGTGTAATACCTTTAATAAGCAGGATGACGTTGCACTTGACAACAACTGCAGCGAGTCACAGATACATAGATACTAGATGATGCACAGATACAAAGATAGAAAGAAAGATACAAATGCCAAAGGAGCCAAAGCAGGAGGTTACCTTTTATACCAAACGCTGCCTTTGTTGTTCGCACTTGAGGTCAACTCTTGGCCAACATAATGCAGACCATTCACATTCCAATGCCCCGATATTCTTCATATTTATATATATAATTCTATGTTTTCTTTATTTTCGGTTTAATTTCCTTGTTCGTTTTTGATTAGGAGAGGTATTTAATATAATAATTATTTAATTGTTAAGTAATTCCTCAAAATCAAAGCTAAAAGACTTTGGCACACGTCCTCTTCTTTTACGTCTGCGATCTGGACAATATCTATAAATTCCAGACTGACGTAGCCAGCGGTTAAATTATGGTCTTATCGTTACGATCCTCCTTCCCCGGCACCGGCACGACCTCGGTTTTTGATCGGGGAGAGCTTATCGCCTTACCCAGATATTACCTCATCGAAGCTAATCGCGCAGCGGTCGTAAAACCGAGGCGAGGAATCAATCAAATGGCCCAAAAAAACAACAAAAATACCAATTTGGCAGTTCTCCTGACTCTCCAGGCTTCTTTTTTTTTATATATGTATATATCTCTCTTTTTTTCTGCATTTTATATATATATTTTTTTTTTGCTTTAGCATAGGAACTGTCTTGGAAGCGGCATAAATTATCCGGCTTAGGCTCTAAGTTTGAAGACTGTCTGCTTTGGTTTTTTCCTCCTTTTCCTTTTTGTTTTTGTTGTTTTTTTTTTTATTAATTTTTTTTATATAGATTTTGTCTGGGCTCAGTGATTGCGACGTGTTTGGCGCACCAAGTGGGCGCGGCCCATATGCAAAGCACGTCTCCCAAAGCCGATCCAAAACCACGATCCCCGGGCGATAGTCCGTTTATGCTCCCGATGCCCAAAAACAGGCACTGGGTATCATAATGACACTAATGTGGATCAGATAAGAGTTGCCATTTATACATATATAATGCCAAAAGACAGATAGAGAGAGAGAGTAGTAATTGTGGGTTATTAAGTATTATTTATGGAGCAAGATCTTTTGTAGCATTAAATGTTATTTTAATAAAAACTCTCTTTTTTTTGGTGTGGTAAAATCTATAGATTTATATATACCCAGAAACCTTCAAGTACTCCGTATTTATAATTACTTTTAGTACTTTTTTCTTGAGTCATAAAATTACATATTTAAAAGATCTTAAATATGTGCCAGGTTCAGCTGGAAAAATATTCATAAATACATGTTAACATGTCGTATTAAAAATATAAATAATGTGTGTTACAAACTTTTTTTACTGAGAAGTTTTTGTTTATTAAATATATTACATTAGTAATTTGTGAAATGCCTCAAAAATATTCGAATATTTCTTAGTATACATTTATTTTCAAATATTTTCCTTAATTTTATTTAAAAAAGCAACTAAAATTCCCTCTTTTTTTGAATATTTTTTGTCCCTATATTTAAGCCATCGTAAATATTATTTAAGATGGGCACTTATGTTACCTGTCCCATAAGGAAGCTGCTCACACGAAATTAAAAGTAGTGCCGAGTGCCGACTGGTTCCATATTTGTACACACTCGACACTCGCTCTGGTAATTAAGTTAAAACTTGGGGCACACACAAAAAGCGTTTAGAATGCAAAAACCAAACTCAAAAAACCAAACAAAATATGGCCAAAACAATAACAAAAAAAAAAAGAAGAATCCCAAAAAAAAGTAACAACAAACGGCGGCTTCAGGAAAACCGGCAAAAAGCGACTGAACTGTGAAGCACAAAGCCGGCTTCGCAGTTGCGGCGCAGTCGCAGTCTCAGTCTCAGTCACAGTCTCAGTCAGCTTTGCCGTTTTGCTGACCTACAACGATGCCTTCGTCACCATCGTAGCCGCGGCGCCCCGTCCGGCGTTCGTTACCCGTCTGTCGTCCGTCGTCCGTTCCCCGTCGTCTGTCGTCTGTGCGTGCCTAATGAGTTGCTGTAACGCAAAACCGAAAATTGTAATACCGCGCGTCGTCTGCCCAATGTGAGTGGCTGTAACATATAGCCTGGCCCACATAGACACTGGGGATCGTCCCGGCTAATACAGTGGGTCCTCTGAAAACAGCCACTTAAAAGAAATTAGAGAACAAATTTAACATATTTAAAATATATACAAGAAAACTGGGAGAAATATCATAAAACGGGTATTTTTAGTATGAATTTGAATTAGTCATAATAGAAAATATCGATATTTTATCGATATATAACCATCGAAATTCGATATTAAGCCAAATATAAAAGAAAACATTTTTAATATCGATTTTTAAACATTACAATAAATCAATATTCGGCCAAAGATCGCCTTATCTTTTGATTTCAAGCTTAATTTTTGGAAATAAATATAGAGTAAGCTTAAAACTGGCTAATAAATATATTTAAAAAAATATATATAAAATCAAAAACTATTTTTCTGCGAGTCTCCACTGTGACTTAGGTAGCCGCGGAGTGTCTTAAACAAATTGCATGCAATTAAACACGCTCCATGCCGACTGCTGCCCCCCAGCTCCCAGTCTCGATTCCAACTCCGACTTTGAATTTGGAGCCAGTGACGTACTGCATCCAAACGGCGTCACCCGCCAGAGGCTCTGCCATTTGCGATTTGCATCGCCCACCCAAAAGATTGGAAAATGCAGAGAACTTATATGTTATACATAATATTTATGGAATATTTAAATTTATATATAAAATATTTAAATAAATCTATAAATGGGAGAAGATGTTTCTGATAGCTATTCAATCCTTTCCCTAGAAACTAAGCTGCCTGAAGAAGCAATTCCTTCTTCTTTTCTTTATTTCTTTGAATACTTTTTATATAAAATCAAAAATCTTAAGATATGTTGTCCTTTGTTAATTTTTTAAGATCTATCCCTTTTTTTGCGGTGTTTTTGAGTGTTTTTTTAGTGGCTCGATCCACTGGCATTGCAGTTTCTTTGGTGGTTCTGCGGCTCTTCGCCTCAAATTCGGCTTTATGACTATGTAATTTCGATGCTAACATCTTGATGGGCCGAACTTTGATTAATGGCCCCCAGGGATTTGTGGGATTTGTGGCTGATGATAATGATTGCCCGTTGCTGCACTCTCAGCGCCAGTGGCAAATCTGATTTATGTGCAACATCACCAGTGGAAAATAGTTTTATTTTCAGTTTCTTATTTTCTTTTTTTTCTTATTTTGGATAGTGATATCACTTTGGCTGACTCTGACTCCCTGCGCCTATGGTATGACATCATCCGATTGTGACTCCGTCTCGACAGACTTTGCTTGTTCACAACTTGTTTTTACAGTTTTGCCTGAGTTGTATGCACTTCTGAGAATATTTAGTTTATATTTGTTATTATTTTACGTTAAATTTATAAGTTTAATACTAGGAAAAGCACACTGATAGAAATAAAAAAGTTTACTTTTGAGAATTTGTGCATTCTCAAAATTAATTCTTAATATTAGTAAAAAAATTCTTAAAGTAAGATTTTTTAGGCTTAAATCAAGACCAAAAAAAACTAGATTTAAGATTTTTCACATTCTTAAAAAAAAAACTTAAAATGAGACCAAATATTCTCAAAAAAATACCAAATAATCGTAAAACAAAACCAAAAAGGATTCATATCAAGAAAAAAAGTTCTTAAATTGAGATTTTTGGCATTCTTATTTTTCCAGAGGAGAGTGCATACTACTGTTGTCTCATTCTTTCTTATACAAAAATGGAAATCATAATGTGGTCTCACTCTTTGTTGAAAGATCTATTTTTAGCTCAGAGAGGAGAGATTCATATATTTTCTGCTCTCTCCTTGAAATCGTATGTATAAGCATTCTCGGCATTAGAGTTAAGTTTGCCTCAGTAGCCGAGTGGCTAAGTGGAAGGTCTGTGTATTCTTGGGACCCGGGTTCGAGTCCTATCCCGGTGCGCAAAAATGTGTAAGTAAAGTTTCATTTGGGTTTTCTCTACACTAGTTTAAGATTTAATAACAATTTATAACTCTATAATTACAGATTTAATTCTTTCAGAACCCGGACTCTTAAGTCACACATATGTATGTTTAGTTAAAGTGTAGTTTGGCATTAATCATACGGTTTTAGTATTAACACTTA